>JNDS01004822.1:0-39332 GCA_000697035.1 Rhizopus stolonifer B9770
TTTTTTTTTTTTTTTTTTTTTTTTTTTTTTTTTTTTTTTTTTTTTGGTTAACTGGTACAGATTGTAGCTTCTAAGAAAAATAGATTTACGTTTGAATACAATCAAATTAGTTATATTAATAATTTTAAAGATAAAACAAACCAGAAAAATTAAAGATTGTGAATAATAATTGAATAGGAAAGATAAATTTATGTTATAATCAAACGTAATCGTTTTTTTTTTTTAAAAAAAAAAATTACTGGTTCATGAGATTTGATAAAGACACACACACACACACACACACATAAGCAGTTCTTGAAAAAAAAAAATTCTACTCCATTTTGCTGGTTCCATCAAACATCAAACTATACAGAGAACATGTTACTTGTCATGAAAAACTATACCTTTTCACACATGCAAAATATAAGCACATTGACAATGATCACTCCACTTGGTCCGTGCATTTCAAAAAGAGTTTTATTTGTCTCTCTTTTTTTTTTATTGAATAAAATTTGGCAGGTTTGATCCTTTAGTAAATACTCAATGCTATTGAGTCTATTATTACTAATCCCCTCTCCTCCTCATTGGGTGATCATTTATTAGCATCATTTTGGATATCATGATTTATTTATTTATTTTTTTTTAAAAAAAAAGCCATCCTCTTTTATTTGTATTTTTCTTTGCTCTTAAATGACAAATAAATTGGTTTGCGAAAATAACAGAATTCCGAATAAGGACGAAAGAGCGCGCTTTAAGGTTTTTTTTTTTTTTTTTTTTTTTTTTTGAACCTCCTCTCTTTCACTTCTTTTTCATTATAAAAAGACCGAGAATTGTGTTTTTTTTTTTTGATATTTTTAAACAATCATAAGCTTCTCAAACAACTGTTTTTCCATCATATTCTTAGAATATCATCCAGAACTTTTTATTTTGGCGTTTTAGGAGAATACTTCAAGATTATAACACAGCTTGTGTCTTCTAGATTCCACAAAGCACTTTTCACATTACGACATGTTGATTTTCAAAGATAAAAAAAAAAAAAAGGCATGGATAACTTTTTTTTTTTTTTTCAAAAACAGAGGGGTTAAAAAAAAAAAAAAAAAAAAAAAAAAAACCCATTCTCATATAATAAAGATAATAATATCTAGAATCTATCATGAACTTAATTGACGTCACACAATAAAATCCAAATATGTGAGAGATTACTAAATCTAAAAAGTACAGGTTATAACGCGGCTAAAATGTATACACTGTTATATAACTTAAAAGTATATTTCGGGATATTAGCTGCTTAAAAGGGTGGGAGAGAGGGTGACTCTCGAGAATGAGTTGGTTGAAAAAGAGTTCCATGTTTTTTTTTTTTTTTTTTTTTTTTTTTAGCTAAAGAGTCAAGACATATAATAATCCACGCTTTGACCATCACCTCAAAGAAGGCGATTCCATTACTAAAGAAATAATATTTTGTTTTTAATCAAGCAAAAAGATTAGAGTTTATGAACAGCCCTGTTGTACCTCTTATATATATATATATTTAGTTTAATGAAGTAGTCCTGCATGTCATCATTCTACAGTTCATAACCCTTTATTTTATTTAGTGAAAGCATCTGTATCATTACATTATCCAAATAAGCGATCAACTGGTTGCACAATCATCGATATTTGTGTAAGTATACAGTTGCCATACTCGACCGGTCATGTGAATAATTGGACCTCTTCTCTTTCTCTCTGTAACAAAGAAGATAACATGTTTGACATATATTTATTATGAGAGGGTAATGAAGATACAACCTCAAGAACTTGACTAAAATTATTATCTCTCTCTTCTTTTTTTTTTTTTTTTTTTTTTTTTTCTTCTTCCTTTGGTGACATAGAAGAAGCATAGTTGCACATGTTTGCGGTACACAAAAGTCTGAAGCCTTTTGTTATAAATATGTATATATATTTTTTTTATTTTCTTTTAATATTTTAACATAAATCCCTCAACCACTCTTCTTTCGTTTTCCTCTCCTCCTTTTTATTATTAAAGCAAATGGGACATATTCTTACAAAATTTCACAATGAAAAGGAAAATGATAATCAATATTCAAAAAAGTCAAATAATGGACCAACAGACTCTGAAGAATCGAATTCTATTACACCGGTATACAGCGTCCCTACAGAAAGTTCATCATTAAGAAACAGAGAGTTTCATATGGAAGAAGAAGCAAGTTATTGGCTACCCAAAGATGAAGATGAGCAACTTAGACTGATGGGAGTAAGTTTATATATATATATATATATATATATGAAGAACAAATGCATGGACCAACTAAAAAGTTTTTTTAAAAAAAAAACAGCAACATTTTGCTCTTAAAGAATTATTTCAAGGGTACACACATACATATACTATTACTATCATTATTCTAAGAAGAAGAAAAAAAATACTCTTTTTATATATATATTAGCAATGTATTATCAAAAGCTACAGAGATTTTGGATTTTCAAAAGGGGGTTTCCGTACTTGATATAGGATGTGGCGCTGCTGTATGGACAATGGTAACTATGATTTTTTTTTTTTATAATTTTTTGACAGTTTTTATATAGGACATGGCATCCACTTTTCCAAATTGTACTTTTGATTGCTGTGATATAGTAGATGTAATCAATACAAAAATCATGCCTGGAAAAATCAAATTCAGTTATGGTAACCTTGTAAAAGGTCTTTCTTATGCAGATAATACATTTGACTTTGTTCAAATCAGATTCTTTGTATACGCATTGACAGAAAAAGAATGGCCGTTGGCAATTATGGAAGCCTTGCGTGTGACTAAGGTGGGCGGACTGGTACAATTAATGGAACACGACATAAAGGTATTAAAAAAAAAAGATTACAAACACAGATGTCCTCATATTGCATTGAAAAAGGATCATGGTGATATCAACCCGACTTATCAATTTACAGATGCAGGTATTTTTAGTAAATTTTTTGTTTCTTTCCAATAATCAAATCCATCTATAGTTCACAAAGTATCCAAGGCAAGAGGTCAAGATACACGTATTGGAAAAGAACTTGAAAGATTAGTGAAAGAAATAGAAACGGCCAAATTTGTACAAGTGGAATCCAAAGTATGTGATCTTTGTAAGTTTTGGGGGGGGGAAATAGAAATCCATTGAGATCACTCAACTTTCTAGCTCAGCTGGTAAAAATGCTACGTCAAGGAAGTTTGCATGGAATTGGCGTGAGGTCGCAAGCAGTATGATGCCAGCAGTTGCGCCACATCTCGGATTAAAAACCTCAGAGGATGAAAAACATTTTCTGAAGGAGCTTGCGAATTCTTTAAAAACCAACAAATATTATTACAGAGTATATGCTGTGATTGGTCAAAAGTTGAAGGATTGAGAAAGAGCATTTGCAAAACACATTCCAATGCCTAAAAAAAAAGGGACAATCATTGACTAGAAACCAAAAAAAAAAGTACAGTGTATATACATATATAAATATAATTAAACAACAGTCAAGCTGGAGAGAGAAAAATCAAATACTCTTTTTATACAACCAATAAACTAGCAGGCTCTACATTATATAATATATCTTTCAAGATTTATCTTGAATACAAAGTAAATGATTCTGATTTACTTTTAACTATCTATTCTGCTTACAAGCATTTAAGTTTATCAAAAAAAAAAAAAAAAATGAATAAATAGTACTTTTGGCGCATTTAGGATGAACAAGGCTTTTTTTTTTATTTGAACGAGTGTAATTTCTCATTGGTTAGATTTGTTCTGTGACTTTTTGGAAAATATAAAAAAAAAAAAAAAAAAAAAAAAAACTGGTTTTTCTAATTTTTTTTCCCTCTTCAAACAAACACCAAAAATGTCTATTGAAGATAGCGTCAGAAATCAACTTGAAGCACTTGATAAAGAAACTGAAAATGTTATGAAAGACGTCATGACTTATCAACGACGATTGTATGTTCCCATTTGGGAAAAGCGTCGCGAAATGGGTAGAAAGATTCCAAACTTTTGGGGTATTGCTGTAAGCTTTATAATATTTTCTTTTTTAATGTTTAACTTTATGTTTTATTAAAAAAAAAAAAAAGATTGGCAACTACCCTGTTTTCAGTGTAAAAGCTTCAGAAAATGATGTCGAGGTATATATATAAAGAACGCGAAAGATTCAGATTCTAAATATTTAAAAAAAAGGCATTGGATAGTTTGATTGACTTTCACGTTGAATTTGATGAAGCTAAACCTGACTATCGTAAAGTGATTGCTGTAAGTCATGATATTCATTATCAAAAAAAAAAAAAAAAAAAAAAAAAAAAAAAAAAGCTCATTTTTTTTATATCAATAGACTTTCAAAAAAAACCGTGTTTTCAAGAACGAGACTTTAACCAAAGTAAAAAAAAAAAATTGAAGAACATTTTTTTTTAAAAAATTTAACATTTAAAATAGGAATTTAATGTTAACCTTAAAGGTGAAGGAAGTTTGATCTCAAAGTCTACTATTGAGTATCATTCAGACAAGGTAATGAAACAAAATCATGAAATTGAAAAGCTAAAGAAAAAAAAAAAGGAAAAATCGTCCAACAAGCGTAAAGCCGATGCTCTTGAAGGTGACGGATTTTTTAATCATTCTATTCTTGAATGGTTTGGAGATGAAGAAATTGATGTGGGCGCTATTCTAACGTGAGTTTCATTTTTTTTTTAAAAAAAAAGCTAACATTTATTCAGTGATGAGATTTTCCCTAACGCTGTTGATTATTACAAGGGAAATGATGAAGATGATGAAGACGATGAAGACGATGAAGAAATTGATCTTGATCTTGAATCAGAAGAAGAGGAAGAAGCACCAAAGGCAAAGAAATCTAGAAAATAAGCGGATCACCAATAAACTTTTTTTTTTTTATGTTTTCCAAATTTCACACAAATCTTGTTTTATTACACACACACAAACACATACACACACACAAATACACACACGCATATACAAACATACACAAAAGATATCTAAACTTTGAAACCACGAGAAGCACGCTTACCACGAGCACGTTCAAACTTGCGGCCTTCAGAACGAACATAAGGCTTCTTGTTTTTGTGAGGACCAAAACCAAAGTGCTTGACGGATTCACGAGAGTTCTTGGCACCACGGATAAGAAGAGTATTGGCACCTGTGGGGGCACGGAGAGCCAATTGATCCAAAGTCAAACATTCACCACCAGCCTTCAAGATACGAGCCTTGGCTGTCTTGGTGAAGTGAAGAGCAGCAATCGAGAGCTTGGGAAGATCAAGAAGACGAGAGTCATCGGTAATGGTACCTACAACAACAGTGGTCTTGTTTTCCTTGGCGTTACGGACAACACGAGAGACGGTAACGGGGGGACGGTTGACACGAGACATAAAAAGACGCTTTAAGACAACCTTGTTGAATTTGGCATCGGTACGACGAGCGAGGAAACGATAAAGCTATTATTACATAAATGAATATGTTGAATGTCGAATGGTTGTGCTTTTTTTTTTTTTTTTTTTTTTTTTTTTTTTTTTTTTTTTTTTTTTTGGTTGATATTGTTGATCACATAATAACACACATACATCCATCCATCATATTATTGATATATTACCATTGTTAAAGATGCTTTGACAGCTGATGTATTAAAGAAGGAATCCCTTTTTCAACCTTCTCGACCATTATCCTTAAAGCTTCTCTGAGTATTACGCACACCAAGATTGAAAAACGCTCTTTTACAAATTCGGAACATACAGTCACGTTTCCAAAAAAAAAAAAAAAATACAGTTTTATTTCAACCCCCTGGAGCATTTCAATGGAATCTATTTGGGACATCACCTTCAGTTCGAAGAGACCTGATAATATGCAACATGCTGAGACAAGCAGCCAAATCTCTATTCTACAGACGAGGGCCAAATGCTCTTGCTGTTCTTGTAATGATCCGTCATAATGTGTCCAGAACAGCATTTGGACAAAAAAAAAAGTTAAGATGTTACACAAAACATCCAAAATTGTCAAAACCCTTTAAGGAAACCCTTTGTCCTTGGAGATCAAATATCATGACGAAATTGATCGTTTCATCTCTGGTCGTGTATATTATTTTCACTACAATATTTTTACTAGATTTTTGGACGTTCTCCTTTTCTTTCCGGACAAAATCAGCTTTAATTTCAGACTTTTAAATAACAAAATTCGGACGATTTTTCTTTTTATTGGACGAACTTCTTTTAAATTCAGACGATATCCTTACTTGATTTGGACAAACTCCTTCATACAGTGGTTTGGGTTTAACTTTTTGGCCTTGAAGATATAAAAAGTTTATGGGAAAAAAAACAAGTTTTTGAGAGATCAAGAATACGAAAATAATCAACTCAGTATAAGAATTATAAGTGTAATTACAGCTTGACTATAACTACAGTACATGTCACATTTTTCAAGTATTTATATGCGACAACTTGAAAAAACGGTTGGGAGTGTCGGACCCAACCTCGACAATGCTTGGCTGCTTCTTCAGTTCCATCATTATTTGCAAGGGGCACTTAAACTTATAGGATTCAATCAATGAGGTCGGACATGTCTCGTTGACAGATATGCTGATCACTGAAATACAAAGCAAAAAAAAAAAAAAAAAAAAAAAAAAAAAAAAAAAGATGGTAATGTAACCGCGTTTTAGAAGTAGTATAAAAACAAATAAATATTATTACTATTAGAATAAACGATAATAATGAATTGGAAGTTAATTTCCCACTTTTGTTAACTTCGTTAAAGTGGGTAAAACAGAAGAAAAGATGATAACTCGTAGCTTGAAAATATTTATAGGGCTGGTCGTTATTTCTTTGGTATTTACAGATTGATTGGATTTTGTTTCTTTCCATTGTGAGACATCCCCTTAGTATTTCGATTCCGATGGAAAATGCGTTGTTGTTCTGTATTATGGATGAGCAGATACAAAACCAACAGGTGATGCAATAACTAAATCAACCTGAATAAATATAACATTAAAGGAAGCCTTAACCATTCGAGAAAATTAACTCGAAAACTAGTTGTAATGATGATCGCCGTGTCCCATCTTTGGTTATGTTCACCTGCAAATGGTACAGGTTAATGGATGAACAAAATCTTGTAAACACCACGGATGCCACCCATCCTCATAAAGCAATTCAATTTTTTTTTTTTTTTTTTTTGAAATATTTGAAAAAACAATTGTAACAAAGAGAGTTTTAGTTTCGAGCGTGAGACAAGCCTAACACTCGAATCCTCTGATGAATACGTTCAGTATCCTCAATTTTATAATGTATCATATGCTATAGCTTACCAGAAAGAAGAAAAAGTTTTAATAAAAATAGTGAATAAATTTGAAAAAGAAATTATCGAGACCCTTCGTATATGTCTCTGTATCTTGGCTACCGTTCAATTTGCATCCATTGTTTCACTTGAAAAGATAATATTAAACAAATTCAAACTCGAAGAAAGATCACAAAAGATTTTGAAGTCAAGGTAACAGAAAAAAATTACCTGCCAAATACACGCGACCTTCAGAGCATGCTAGACGATACTGGATAGACAAAAAATTATCACAATATTCTAGCAGACCAACACTACTACAATATGACAGAGTCTACGAGAAGATGCAGCTGTTTCTCTTACCACCAAAAGCAGTTTACTCCCAATTTTGTAATAGTGATACACTTTGGCCTAGAATATCACTAAATCAAATGATTTTTTTTTTTTTTGGCGCAGAGTCCACCAAGAGAATCGCAACCACAGTTCGACCATCTTCAGCCCATAGTCCTCCGGGTTCCTGCCTCTACTCTCCTTCTGTAGGTGGAGATTTGAGCGACAGGAAAGCTGTGCCCTCAGCTATCCCTATCCCAGTAAGACGGTTCGACATCTAGCGCAAACACCAAATAGTGAGGGTTTCCTCTAAACTCTCCTGCAGATTCGACGAGTGAGAATGCAGCCTCTAGCCATACCTCGTTTAAGATGTCTACTTACGAATAAAAAATCATTGAAGTAATAATATCTATTATATAACAGTCTTCTTTTTTTTTTTTTTTTTTTCAATGCATTTTTATTATTAATAAAGAGAAAACACATGCCTTCAAAAGCTCCCTTAAATTGTGAGAGCCTGCCATGCGTTTAATCGCCAAGGAGCAGTAACCACCGCTCTTTGTGCATGTTTGCGTGCTGTCTGGTGATTAGATTGAGCCAAGGCAGCCATTTGGTAAGCCTCTGATTGCACATTAGCATCATGCTGTCTTGCAGACACGCGTAATGAGGCAGAAGTGATTCTTTCAACCGTTTCTTCATCATGTTGGTCAGACGAAATCATATGCTTTGAAAGACGTGTCCAAGCCTTGGCCAACCAGGGTGTCTTATTTATGCATCGTACAAGACTTCTACTAGCATGTACAGCATCTCCCTGAATTTCAAACACTTTAGAAAGCAACCAAGCGGACGATTGCTCTTTATCCATAGTATCTATTTATAAAAAGCAATTAGTCTCCTTCTTCTCTCTTGTATATAAAAAACTTACAAGCAATGTCAGAAGGTATCTTCAATAACTCCTGCAAGGCAGCTGAAGTAAGCGTTTCATCTTCTTCCATAACTCCCATGACACATAAAGAAAATATAGCAGGCAAGTAAGTCGAGTTGTCAGAAATGCTCGAAAACAACTGTTCTTTAGCCACTGCTCTTTGTTCTTCTCCACCCAAGGCCCAGAGTACTTTAGCAAGCAGTACAACCACATCTTGTCTTAGTGTAATATCATCTTGTGTTTCGTTCAAGGCAGATTCAAAGAGAGCCAATGACTCGGGTAATTGGTCCAAGAAGTAATGAGCAATACCAGCATTCAGTTGAGAATAAACAGTATGTGTCTGGTGATTTTCGTAGCTTGCAACACCGCCCTCAAAATCTCCCGTAGCTACAAGACAACGACTCAAATTAGCGTGAATTTTGTCTAGTCGACTCTGTCCTTCTTCTGGTGTCACACTTTCTTCTTCTAATTGAGCTTCAACTGCCAACAAAGCAGATGCAAACGATTGGGCTGCTCGGTGGTGCTGACCCAACTTTTCCAATAATAGTCCCAACAAGTTGAAGGAAAGTGCATCGTGCACTCGCTGTTCTGTTAGTTTTTCAAGCGCAAATACAGGTGTAATCAAATACTCGTTGGATGCCTTTTGATAAGTGGTTTCTGCATATCCGTAACTAGCATCCAACTTTTTTTTAAGAGTTAGTATATTTTTTCTTTCAGATCATTTTCTAAAGTTACTTACAGCAGATCCACTGCTTGATTCAAAGGCGTGTTCGAAAATAGCCGATGCATCATTACCCCACAAACCAGTCACATAAGCCTGTCCAACCCAAGCAGAGATCCACTCTGGATCCAACGAATGGGCCATATCAAACGCCTGATTAGCCAACTCGTAATCCTTCAACGACAAGCAAAGAAACCCATAATTGGTCCAAGGTATCGCACTTCGATTGTTATATTCCATGGCCTTGATCAGCGCATGCTGAGCCAATTTGGGCAAATCTGCAGCCATCGCAATCACACCCAACGTGTTCCAGTAAATATACTGAGCTCGCTCCATCGTCAACGCCACCTTGACACACTGAATGGCCACACTTGACTCGTCATTATTGTTCAAGTTTAGATAATAATAGACCATAGCCAAATCGTGCCAAAAGGCCGGCGAGGCCGCCGGATGGTTTTTACAAACCACGATCGCTTGCTTGTAAGCAAAGGTTGCACACGAGAGTACAACATCCAGAGCAGCCTTGGGGGGAAGAGCCAGGTCCTGCACATCCTCTAACCCCAAAAACTCATGAATCCAATGACTGGCCGTGTCAGGCTCGAACTGAAGGGCCTGGTGTGGATTCGAGACGAGCAGCATGACTTTTTGCAGACTCGCATAGTCGCACAAATGAATATAACTTGGGATCTGTCGAAAGAAGCAACAGGCGTCACCTACCAGCTTCCAGAGCATCACTACCGAGATGTCTTGACATAGACCAATCAGACAGTTCTCGATCACACGGCTGCATCCATCAGCGGCACGGCCAAAGAATCCTAAACCGAAATCTTCCTTGGCGTGCTCCAGGTAGGTTTCTGCCAGACCGCAAAGCGCCGGCAGGTAGTTGGGTTTACCCTGCTCCTCAGCTAGAGTCAGTGTGTGTTTGAATCCGGCGATCGCTTCGTCCAGTGACCCAATCTTTTGTTGTACGCTTGCTCTTTCGTTGTTTGCATGTATTGATTGAGGGTTGAGCTGGATTGCTCGACCAAAGGCCTTGAGTGCTGCTACAAATCTTCCGGCTCTTGAATAAGCTTCGGCAAGTCCCTCCCAACAGGAAACATCGCTTGTGTCTGCACGAAGCGCCTTTTGGAAACAAGTAATTGACTCATTATAGGATTTTTCATTCTATGTTGTACATAAAATTAAACAATGTTTTTTTTAAAAAAAAAAAAATGGTTTTCTATTTACCAACTTGACATAGCCCATGCGTCTCCATGCCCAGCCAGTCTTTGGACTTGCTTCTGAGATCTGGATGAAGATAGCTTCTGCATCCTCTTGTTCACCATCTGCTATATGATAGTTGGATAAATGTAAGGCTGCATCTGTATCTAAAGGATTCAACACATAGGCCTTTTGATAACATTTTTTGGCACGAGGATGATCAGCCTTGATTTCTCGATAGTGATGGCCAAGATAAGTGAAACCTTGAGAAAAGAAAGGATCCAACTTGACAGCTTGCATAAAGTACTTGAATGAACTGACAGCATCTAAAGATGTGAGTATGTTCATAGATTAAGCCTCCTTTTTGTTACCTTCCATTGTCCAGTAGACACGACCTAGACGATAATAATAGTCGGGAATATCTTTATTAGCCACTTCAAGAGCTGTGGTAATGAATCGAATGGCTTCATCGTAATTTTGTTTTTCACAGTAAATCCAACCCATTTCTGCGAGGGCTGTATGGTTGGTGGGATCCAGAGCGTGAACCTTTTCAAAGTGACCAAAGGCCTCGTCTAAACGCTTTTCGTCCAGGAGAATAAAACCAAGTCCTTCAAGAGCACTGGTTTGGTCTGGATAGCGTTGAAGAATGGATTTATAGAGTGCAGTAGCATCCATATGGTATTTTCGGTCAATCAGTCGATAAAAGTGAGCCATGTATAACTCCATGGAGAGCGATACACTATATTAGAAACAATGAGCACCAAACGAATGTAGCATTTACTCACTTGTTGAGAGAAACGCCCCATTCAGATCTAATCTTTCCCACCAAATCTTTGCCTTTTGTTGCATATTCTAAGCCAGTTTCAAATTCTTTAGAATCGTAGTAAATCCAGCTTAGACATTGATAACCAAACAAACTGTATGGTTTGGCTTCCAGCCCTTCCTATAGGGAAAGACTTTAGCTTCTTTTTTGTGAGTGCTGTGTATTTACACTAAACAGATCAAACGCTTGATCGATATCCCCTTGCTTACTCAATTTGTACCCACTTCCCAATTTAGCTAAACCACTGTCAGGAAATCGTGCAATCAAGTTTTCAAGTAAATCCCAATCGTATTTCTCTAATAAAAGTGTTACCAATTGTTTCCACAAAGCTGCAATGTTACCTGGTTTATCCACATTGGCCAACTCAATCAACAACTCGAGCGGTAAAGGATCATTGACAGAAATCAATTCCTTGGCCAGCCCTATAATCTGCTCATACAATTCCGACTTGTCTCTTACACCTGTAATCCGTTTCACATTGAATTGGAGCAACTTGAGTTTCCAGGCCTCGATTTCCTTTGGTTCACTTCCGGGTATCAGGGCTAGTACCTTTTCATACATGATACCCAACTTGGACACACCAAATACTTCAGCCTCCACTTCACTCAAGATCTGTGCTGGTGTACCCACATTCATCCTGAACCTTCTCGAGGCAACCTCTGCTTCGATTTTTTGCTTTTGTTCTGCTTCCAATTTTTCAATAATCAATGCCCAAATATCCAACTGAGGAGGCAAGTCAGCTTGGTCTTTAATCAAATCATAATAGGCGCTTCCCGGTAAAAAATATTTCAATGTCTCTAGGTGTTTTTCTGGTTGACTTGTCTTGTAAATCGTTGCTAGTTTTTTCAGATACTCGGCCAATTTGGCTCCATCGCCACTATAAACAACATTTGAGTTTTTTTTTTTGTTGAAACTAATGTATTTTTCTCACCTTGTTACTACACGTGGTATAATATCTTGAAGTGTGGTCGATAGTTCTGTATATTTTTGTCGTTTTTCATAAAAGTTAATAAGACCTTGCCAGCCAAGCATGCTGTCTGTGTTAATCTCAATTGCTCGTTTATAAGCTTCTTCAGCTTCTTGATCGTCTTCTAAACCAGTGTAGGCTACACCTAAAAAGACCCAACTAGAAAAAACTAAGTGTTTTGTGTTGCAAAAAAAAAAAAACTCTTCTTACGCGTTGTAGTTTTCTCCTTCCCAAAGTAAGATTCGTTTACAAGCCTTGACAGCATCACTAAATTTTTTCCCTCCAATGGCTTCTCTTGCAGCTTTTAGATCGGCCTTTGTATTCATTAACGATAAAGAAAAAAAAATAAAATAAAATAAAAAATAAAAAAATAAAAAGAGAGAAGGAAAATAAAATATGATTTTTTTTATTTTTAATTTCTTTTGATGAGATTTATTGTCAGTATCATCTTGCTCTTGAGCATCTTGGCACAATGTAAAGCAGTTATAGAAATAACCGACGAAAACTTTTCAAGCATGGTTCAAAAGCATGATGAATGGTTGATTGACTTGTAGGTATTATCCCCCTTCCCTTTTTTTTGTTTACTAATTAAAAATAGTTATGCAGATTGGTGTGGTTTCTGTCAACGATTTGAATCGACTTTTTATGAAGCTGAGAGACAATTGCAATTAAGCAGTTATAAACATGTTCAAGTGGGTATCGTTAATGTGGAAACTAATCCCGGTCTGGCTGCGAGATTCTTTATTTCTCGTTTACCTACGGTTGTTCATATTAAGAACCATGAAGGTAATAACAGAAAAAGAAGACCATATGAGTAACATGTGATAGTACGACCCTTGGCTAGTTTAAAATCAGTAAATGATGTGGTTAGCTTTGTTACTCTTGAAAACTGGCGACAAGTAGAAGCCAAATCTGGATTTGTTTCACCTTTTAGTCTATTGTAAGTGAAACAAAAAAGGGATACGACAAATAACAAAATTTATAGTGGAAAATTACTTGGACTGGTAGGAAGACTTGTGAAGAAGGCGTCTACATTTTCTAGTCCTTGGACATTAATCGGATGCTTGTCAGGATTCTTAATCCTTGTGCTTTGTTTGCCTTTGATATTTGATAAATTAAAAAAGACGGATAAGATGAAAACACAGTAAAAGTGTTTAAATTTAATGAATAAATAAATAAATATACTTACCCCCAAAAGACAACAAAATAATTCACAACTCTCCTCTCAAAATAAAATGGGTGTTCAACCAAAAGTTGTTATGTGTGATCAACGCAAAGAGAATCTACGCTCCTCTTCTGCTGCCAAGTTATCCACTTAGGTTCCAAATATTTTCGTCATGAAATTTTTTTTTTATAAAAAAGATCGACGCGCGTTATTTTTATAAAAAGCAATGGTAAAAAAGTTTTAAAAGAAGGTAAAAAACCAATAGTCGAAAATCCTACTCTGGTCCTCTCTCTTAGCGACGATAAGGTTCGGGTGAGTCGCGTCTGTAGCCACGAGATTCCATAGGAGGAGGGGGAGGGGGTACAGCATCTAGAATGTGTCAATAAACAGTGTTTGTAATAGTTATTCCACTTACAAGGATCACCCATGCCTCTGTCACGGTCATCCAATGAAGGAGATCCATTTTGTGAACGTCTGGGACGATGTTGCTCTTTCTTCGAGAGTCCAATATCCCTGCAAAAAGCACACATTAATATCACAACCCTTGGGATTTTCTTTCCCTTGTTTACCAATCAAGTCTTAAGCGACGACCTTCAACACTGAATCCATCAAATTTATTAAAAGCATCTTCAGCATCATGACGTTGGTCAAACTCAACAAACGCAAAACTATGATTATTAATACAATCCTCCTTCTATAATTTACTTACCCTTTGTTCTTGTTGGTCACAGTGTCCATAGGAACAGTGACAGACTTTAAATTACCATAACGTTCGAACATGGTAAGAACCTACAAATATTAGCTTTTTACTTCCAGGGGGGCGAGTTCTTACATCGCGTTCAACAAAATCATAAGGAAGGTTTCCAGCATAAATAGTTGTTGAAGTCTTTCTTTCTTGTTCTGAGCCTCTATCAACAGGTCTTCTTTGTCTTGACTTGGGAGGATATCTTCCACCTCCTCTTCTATCGTCATAACGTTCATATCGATCCCTGTGGTCGTAACGATGGTCGTATCGATCATAACGGTCTCGGTGATCATAATCTCTTTGATAGTAATCACGACGAGGATAGTCATAACGGTCTCTTTGATACCTATCATCATCACGGTAAGAGCGTCGTTCGTCATAGTATCGGCCGCCAGAAGGAGAGCGACGACGGGGAGAAATGGAGCGCTCACGGCCGGGAGAACGACCACGACGACCTACAGATGAGGACGAGGAAGGGGGAGCTCCACTTGCAGGTGGTGGGTAATCATCCATCATTTTGATTGTAGGTGATAATTCACTCATTATAGAAAAAATAGTACAAAGAAAAATGAAAAAGAGAGAGAAAAAGGAGCTCTAAAAAAATTGTTGCTCCCAATATAAAAAAAAAAGCCACATACACGTAGCCTCATAATTTTCATTGGCTGGGATTATGCCTCTACTTTTCTCTCTTTTTAATTTTTTAGTTCTTCCCCCTCGGAATGTGAAAAGAACAACTCAAAGGGATCCTCTCTTCCCTCTTTTTACGCGTCGTCTTTAAACCATAAGAAATTAAACACAATAGATTTATCAGAGAATATGGCCATGTACCACTGACACAATTTCCTATTTTGGTATCCACAGCGCCGACCCTTTTCGATCCTTATGGTATTGACAATATTTTATCCAAAAAATGTGTGCACGTATGTATGAATAAAATGGTTCATACAATAACGTGTTTGCAACACATCATTTTGAGATTAGTAATCAGATCTGTCAGTGATTCAATTTTCAGCCGACTGTACCTTCTTTCCTTTTACTGTTTTTTTTTTTTTTTTTTTGGTTCTTCTGAGGTGACGTAGTTTACAATCATTGGCATACTTTATTATGTCTTGGTTTAGGTAATCATGATGTGTAAACCTGTAATCTGCTTTACCTAGTACTTAATTCTTAGGTTCCTTTCTTTTCGGTGATACGTATCCCCAGATATCTTCTAATTTTTGAGCGCACTGTTTGGGCTGTGCTTGATGACAGGGTTTGAACAGCGATATCTACATCTACACCATCATTTAACACGGGTATCTAAAGAGTGCCTAAATAAATAAAAACCGCATTCCGCAGAGCCACTTGCTTTGTATGCCTTGACCACTATGTTCTGCTTTTTCCAAAAGGGAGTCCGGCATATGGAAAAGATCACAAGGAAAAGTGTCAAGGCTGCATCAAAGAATGATTTACAGATTTAAATGTATTGCCAGATAATGTGTTCCCTGTAATTCTCTCAACTCAACATCTTTTTTCAGCAATTTCTGGTTGACGGCTGTCTGTGGTCAAAACAAACTTGATTGGATTGGATAGTCAAAATTTCGTGCTGATCTTTACAACGGTCTTGAAGATACACTGATCACATTCAAGATACGGATGCGGGCTCCATTGGGACTCGGCTGGTTTTTCAAGTAGTTTTGTATGAGAGGGTCATACTGCGCATCAATTGATTATGGTCCGTATTAATAAACAAGAAGCTTCAGACATTGACCAAATAATAACTCGAGATCAATAAGCAGATATTTTGTGCTTTATTTTTAGTTATATAATATTCTCTTCTAGTTCTAAAAGCTCTAAAGAATCGTAAGTATATTTTAATGTACCATGTCTTAATCTCCGCATACTTCTTTAAAGCGATATTCCCTCTTCTTGCTCTTTATTTTCTCTCTCTCATTGTTATGCTGTTTTTCCTATTTACATGTTGTTGTTGTTGTTTTATGTACATGTTGTTGCGGTCTTTATTTAAATGCTGTTATTACTGTGGTTGAGGTTTTTTTTTTTTTTTTTTTTTTTTTTTTTTTGGTATCAGCTTATTCAACTCTACTACGGCTCGTGCTTGTTCCGATTTCTTCACTATCGTCTTCCCTTTGACGTTTTCTCTCAAACCGACATGATTCAGGAATTCTATAAAAAGACATCTATGAATTTTCTTTTCTTTGTATTCTCTTAAAATTTACCCAGATTCATCTGTCAACGTAAATAATGCTTCAGAGTTGCTTTCATCAGAAGAAGTGATGTATTCTCTAAAAGAAAGCGAAATTTAAAATATTTGCTCTATTTTTTTTTTTTTTTTTTAGCATGAAACACTTACTCGCCGTCTGATCCATTGTCATTGTTATCTATTCTATTGCAATGAGTGTTTTGACGGACAGCAGGCTTTGAAACTGATTTTTTATGATTTCCTGATGTACCCACATCATTACGAACAACATCCTCGTCACTAGTCAAACCTTCATCTTCAGTATAATAAACATCATTGTCTCTAGCCAAGCCTTTTTTTTCATCATAGACGACTTCTTTCTCTTCATGTTCTTCATCAGAGTCTACAACAATAATTTTACGGTATTGATGAGGTTGTCCATATTGGATGAAATTCGTGGGATTGGATGACTTTGGTTTGGCACTTCCTGTATTCTTTAACGTATCTAACTCATCCGTGAGCTTTTTAACCTTTCTGCGAAGTCTCTCTTCTCTGTCCTCAGCAGATGTGTATTTTTTGACAGCAATGTCTCTTTCTCTGAAGAAAAAAAAAGTGTTAGAGAGAAGGGCTAAATTTAAGAAAAAAGAACACTTACTTTGCTGCTTGAGCACACCTTCCACGCAAACCACCTAAAACAACAACTAGTTCAGCCCTTGGTAAACGTGTTACATTTTGAAGATAAGCCTGTGTTGTTGGTTGTGCCATGTATTCATCAATGTCGCTCACTCTAAAAAAAAACACACATTTTTTTCAATCCTATTTTTTTTTTTTTAAATGAATATTTACCTCTTTAGTTGTTTCAAATATCGTATCTTCTTATTGTGTTCTTCTTCTACTCGACGTATAGTACCAAGTTCTTGACGTAAACTATCTGAAATTTCGCGTTCTTGTCTAAGTTGCAATATTAAAGATTTGTTCTCTTGTTCAACTCGTTTCTTCTTGTCTTTAAGTTCAGTAATGAGTAACTTATCTTCTATGGACGAATGAGCTTCGGCTTCTACAGAGTCGTTGAAGGAGAAGAAGAGAGGTGAATTGTTTCTGTTATGAATCAGCTCTTTGCATAATGGACAGTGAGGTGAGTTATTCGTTTCGTTTACACTATTAATCCAGGAATTGATACTAAAACGTTAAAAAAAAAAGATTAGTTTTTATTTGAACGATTTCTTTCCTTTCTTTTCTTTTTACCAGTTTTTGTGAAATACATGACCACAAGAAAGCGCAGTAGGGATGTCAGAATGCAGGTCAGAGATACAAATGGTACAAATAATAGTCATTTTGTTTAGAAAGAAAAAAGAAAAAGGTAAAGGAGAGAGAAAAAAAAATACGGATGTGACTTTTTATACTGAAATGAGTGAATTTGATGGTTTCTTTAAGTGTGTATACTCTTTATCTTTTCTAAAAATAAGAATGCTTGAGAATAAAGAAATAGCTAGTAATTAAGCTGATTGATTCAACATACCTTTTATTTACGACAAGTACCTTTTGTTTCGTCTTTGCTGCCACAAAGATAAGCGTTCTATATGCTACAAATCATTGTCATTACGGGTGGTTCTTTAACAGTATGAGATCTTTTCAGTTGGAGACAAAGTTATTAAAGTTTAGTTTAAGATCTATCATAGCTACATGGTTACAAGTTAATGTCAAGAAAATAAATTCATGTTGAACCCTTTAATCATTAAGCCTGTTGATTTTAAAACTAAACCTTATTCATCGGATGTGTATTAAAAGAAAATCTATTTCGTGTTTTTGATGCCCAATGGAGCTTTCAATGCAGTGATTAAAACCTCTTATAATGTAGCTATACTCTTGTTTAACTTTGTTTGGTTTTTGCTTATTTCGCACAATAGTCAGCCAATCAAATTTATTTTTATTTGGGAATATAGAATACGGTTTTCAAGCATGCACTTGAATGATTAGACTTCACTTTATTTTTCCAGGTACCAAAGAGAGGAAAAAAACACGACATGCACAATTTGTTGCTTTATAAAAATTTACAAGCGCCAGATAAATAGGAAGAGTGTTCATGAAAGGTTGTGTCTACTAGAAAGCCATAGTTTAAATAACATCTTGATCTTTTGGAAACTTCAATAGCTCCCAACGTTATGTTGCCAAAAGCAGTTATCATATGAATTACCTAAAAGGCACATGAACAATTAAGCTGATTATTCTAGATCAAAGCTAAGCTTGGTTACTGAGATTCGCAAGTAATTTCCTTCATGATGTGTTTACACTGTCAATACTGCAGCAAGATGACCCTTTGGTATATTAACTTTTTAAAAAGATATGACTTACTCTATAGCTATGAAAGCCTTACTTCACAGATTTTCATAATTTTTTATAATTAGATTAATGGTATAAGAAAAGTGATTTTAATATTGATCAAATCAGTTTTCCAATTCCAACAAAGGCCTGATCATGAAAAAACATATTCTTTATGGCAAATAAATCTTCCGTCCAAATTAAACAAACTGATCAAGGTATCCATCTGTGTCCGTATAATCTATGTAAGCTATACTGGGAACACCATTGCTTAAAAAGCAAGTATATTTCACCCATTGATTCTCATATACTACTTTTTTTTTTTTTTTTTTTTTTTTTTTTTTTTTTTTTTTTTTTTTTTTTTTTTTTTTTTTTACTTTGTTACTTGATCTATCTGTTATACCTTCCACTAAACATTATGCGATTTTAAGACCTACTTTCTCTAACTTAACCTTGTCTTTTTTTAAAGCTCCTTTGGTAACTACCACCTATGGATATGCTGTACCCTTTGCCGCGCCTCGATTCAACATTGTCTTGATTTTTAGTTTCTTGCCCCTCCCCCCTTTTTTAAGTTATATTCTATGAGGGATTGTGTGCATTTGTTAGCACCATTTGGTTTCCTAATGTAAGAGAAGGCAATAAGCCTTTGGGTGCTTCTTTTTGAAAATTATACAGCATAGATCTGTTAGTAGCTTTATTATTTGCTTTAGTAACAAGCGGAATTTAGCAGTGGTTCATGGTGTGTTTGTTTTAATTAAACCCCAAAATCGCGTGTGTGATACGAAAACGTCCTTTGTCTGCAACTTGCTCTTTTTAACAGCTCACAAGTGGAAAGAGCAAAGAAAAAAGAAAAGAAGAGAAAAAAAAAAAGAAATAAAAATGCTCCTCTTTATTTGTCATTTTCCTTTATTCCTGTTTGTTTTTAGTGAATTTGACTTGGTTGTATAGATACTCTTAGTTGGATAATAGGGGGTTGTGGTGTACTTTGATTTTTGACATAAAAATCATGTGAAAGCATTGTAAACAAGTGATAATAAGAAACCAATCAAACTATCCTATAAATTGCACGTCATCTTTCTTACCCTTCTTCTTCTCCTTTCCCTTTCCCTTTCCTTTTCTATCTTTTTTTTTGAAGAAGATCCAATGAATGTGGGTCCCCCGATGTTTGCGATTCCTTGTGTGGATCGCACCTACCAACCTGCTAAGACAGGCTCGCGTAGCCAACGCTTGCGTTTTCGACGCATATAAAAACGCCCCGTCCAAAAGGTAAAATATATATTAATATACTTGAAGTAAAATACTCATACAGATTTTATCCTGTAGTTCTTACTTGTGTTAAAAAAAAAAGAGAGAGAAAAAGAAACAGAAACGAAAAGAACATAGCAGCAACCGTAAAATGAAACAAGTTTTATATTCAAGATTTTTTGGGGCTATGATGAAAATTTCATTTAATTTTTGGTCATGTGCAGCTCTTTTGATACAACAGATTGGGGGGGGGGGCGATCCATTCAAACGTTTGTAAAGCCAAAGGTAAAGCACTGTGAAATATAAAGGAGCCCATGTTTTATAGTCAGACAGCTACCGATCAAGCAGATTTCAAGGTTTGAAATGGATGTCTTTGGGAATCCTTTAAGAAAAGCATTTTATAAACATGTTTAATGAAGTCTTTGACAAAGAGACAATTGTATTAGCAACCAAAAATGTTCATCATATGTAATGGTAGGCTAAACATCACTTTTTATTAGAATGAATAGAAAGAATAATATACATGATGTGGAAACTCTGGTATGCATAATGTAACCAAAGGACTCAAGATTTTGTTGGAGGACAATCTATTCGTGTCAAACACATCACTCAATCAATCCAAGGCCATATCACTGTCTTGTACTATTTATCCAAATCCATCTTGTCACTTTCAAAAGAAACAGTCAAGCCTCATAATCTTTCGATTTGGTCAAATCGAAAATTCTTTTAGGTGATAAAAAGACATTCGTTAAAAAACAAGCTGTGGTTTGTAGATTTAAATAGTTTTGCTATCTCATAATATAAGAATAACAGTAATAATAAAAGGCTGGCTTTCGAAAATTTAACTGTTTAAAACTTATAAAGCCAGTGTATAGGTACATGAGACAACTAAGATGGCAATGACATACAGTCAACACCCGATTTTTTTTTTTATTATAACAGGAACTATCGTTGATTTCAAAAAAAAAAAAAAAAAAATCGAATTTATCACAAATCGGTCATCATAAAATCTAGAGTTGACTGTATTGTCCCAGATGTTTTTGTAATATTCGTGAAAAATGTATTGAAAGTGTGTTAACAACTCATCGTATATCATTTTAAATCATGAAGCTTATTTTATAAACAATCGATTTTTTATTTTCTTTTATTTTCTACAGTGTTTAATCAATTTTGACGTTTTGGTATATTTTACGAACGAATTTTGAAGCAGCTAAATGCCCAACAAAACCTATGTAAAAGAGAAAAAAAAAAAAGTTAGATATCGCCATATTTTTTCTCTTTTTCTCTTTACCTAACATGCAAAACATGCCTAAAGATAAAATGGCCGTATAACCAAAGTAAAAACTCGTTTGGAACAAACCAGTCATTCTAGAATATGTCAAATTTCTATTTTTCATGACGATATAAACTTACTTTGTTTTGGCCATAAAATAATAAAGTGAATACAGATATATGTAACCTGCTGTTGAAGCGCATGTCATAAAACTGACCCAATGCCTGTAAACAAAATATCAATACCATATATATATATGTATTTTTGAAAAAAACTTACCATCGATGGTCTTCAGAATTAAGCAAAAAATAAGTACTGACAATAGCCACACAAGCCGAGACGATCAACAAGAGGATAAAGACAAGCAACATGAAACCATAGACGTAATAGATCTTGTATGTCCAAAAGGAGGTGAAGATGAAATAGATTTCGATAAATATCGAACCAAAGGGCAAGATACCGCCCAAAGTGACAATAGCCAAAGGTTCAGCATACCAAACCTTTTCTGGAATCGGACGAGGTATAGGGTTGACGCGACATGGGAAATCAGGCTGGCTCCCCCAGTTTCGGCCGACAATAGTGCCAAACAAGGTGAGAGGGAAGCACAAAAAGATCCAGAGAGCAACCACCGAGAGAAGGGTGTAAAAGGAAATGGCACGAGAGCTAGAGTAATAAATAGCCAAAGTGTTGATGAATCCACAGATGAACGAGACTGCACCAGGCCATAAGCTGGCTGTCATCACAAACGTCTTGACCCAATCTTTGCCTCCGTACCTCGCATAGTATCTTGCACTGCTGTATCCTGCTACAAAGGATGTTAGAGCGTACAAAAAGATGGTGGCGGTCAAGATCGTGGCTCGTTCTGCATAAAGATCGCCCAAGATGGTGTACAAGATGAGCACGCCGGATAATATGACAAGTTGCGAGCCGGTACCCATTAGGGCAGACATGATCATCAATCGTGGTGGTTGGCGAAATACATCCCCATGTACCTGTTTCCATCCATATTCATCTCCTAAATCCCTATCCTATTCTTTTTGTTTAGAAAAAAAAACACTTTGTTCATTCTCTGTTTCTTACAAAATCAGCAAGGCCTTCTTCACGGTCGTAGCGGGTGAAATCTTTCTTCACAGTTCTTAACAAGATGACAGATACAAGTCCGGTCAAGAACAAAACCATCATGAATGAACTAAAGATGGAAAGCCAGTGTACCTATGACACATAAGTCTGTGTGTGTGTGTGTGTTTGAGTACATACGTTGTGTTCAAAGAAATCTGCTTCCAATAAACTGTCAAATCTATTCTCAAACAAGATTGATGATGGAATCCATTCGACTGAATAAGTAAATGAAATGTCCACTGCTTTTTGATTGTATTTCAGTTCAACTGGTTCTCCGTGTTTTAAATTAACAGAGATAATCTAATATTCATCTTAATCTCACATGGATATCCCTTCTTTTTACCTGATCCTTATTATATTCGATGACAAAGCTCTTGTGTGTGTATACATAAATAGGCTTCAAGTGGGGATCTATCTCTCTTCCCTGTTCTTCTTCGAGATCCCTACCGATAACACCACTCACAGGTAAATCATCTAGAAAGGAGGTTGAGCAAATGATTATCTATTTTTTTTTTTTTTTTTTTTACTTTTGAATTGTATTGGGATTCCTGAATTAACCAAGTCCATGCCTTGAAGTGCTTCACCCAAAGTTTCATGGTGATGTTCTATGGTATGTGGTCCTTGACAAAAAGGTAGTTGAAAATAAGGGTATGTCTCTTGTCTGTTGTGTAGAGGTCCAACTGTGTTCATCCAAACGACGACTTCTTCCCCTTCTTTATACTATTTTTCATTAACCATTTTATACAAGTGGGGGAGGCTTACTATATGGTCATGTTCATCTGCTGTACACGTCTTTAATAAAAATAACGTAAGAATAACAGCCAAAGCTATTCTAACTTGAAGCCAAATGGACATTAAAGAAAACACGTAAAAAAAAAGAAGGAGCAATGAAAAAGGGTTCTCTCAATGTAAATGGAAAACATCTGTAATTAAAGTGGCGATTCTTTTTTTTTTTTTTAGTTCTTTTGGCGCATGATAACATTTTCAGGCTTAAAAAAAAAAAAAAACAGTCAGGTACAAGAAGTTTGCCATTATCTGTGGTCACCTCCTTTTTAACTTACTGCTTTTGGTATCTCCATTATAGATGTATATTAAAATCATTCTCAACATCAACACTATTATTATCTTTATTAATATGCCATTTTGGACTTTATTCTTAGTCAGCCACACCAGAATACAGGCGCCTTTCGCCACAGTGAAATTCATGAATTATATTGACGAAAGGCAAAAAAAAAAAAAAAAAAAAAAAAAACAAGTATTGAAAATTTATTCTTTTTCTCCAGCAGAGAACAGCAGATGACTGTCCTTTCTCTGCGGGTTTTGGGTTCAGCGTACGCTTTGCTTTAGGAAAAATTTGTCCTTCGTCAATGGGCTGTAATCGTAAAATAACTTATAAATTCACATAATTTTAATATTTATTTAAAGTTGAACTTGACTGAATATTTTACTGCAATTTTCATTCTTTCAATTCGTACCTCCAGAATAATAATCTTTTTTTTTTTTTAAAAAAAAAAAAAAGAAAAAAAAAAATGAAAGCAATTCTTAATCATATTGTGTGGTCATGGAATGCTTGCTTAAGGGTGAGATGATGTACTGGAGGAATATATTTGTATTTTCTTCCTTAAAGCAACTTCTTCAATTCATTTTGCCACTGTTTTTATCACTGTATTCCTTGATAAAAAAAAAAAAAAACAAGACCCTCGCTCTTTGTTGCGTTATTCATCATCTCAATGGGGGGGGCATAACTCTCCAAGTTTTGACACAGGCACTTCATTTTGTTAGAGAAAATGATTTATATGCTGTTCGGTATATCAGTTGTAAGTGGTATTCTTGAAATTATCCAAAATCAGCCTCTTTTTTTTTTTTTTTTTTTTTGTATAAAAAAAATCATTAATGCAACAATGGGCGGTCGAGACTTTTCTTGGATGTGATTTACGATAGGATTAGCGTTAAACAAGTGCATGAGTGACATTATTTGGTATAATATGGATCGCTGCCTGAGTTCGATTTGTGTAAGTTGTCAAAGATATATATTGATTGTCATTGGCTTTTTTTTTTTTTGATATGCCAAGGATAGAAATATGTGTTTTCATAGAAAGGCAAATTTCCCAAAGGAGGGGGAGGAAATAAACTTTTCTTTCTTTTTTTTTTTTATACCAAGTAGTCCATTTTTCTAAAGTTTTTTGTACGAAAGAAAAAACATTTTTTTTAATCTGAGAATGGACCTTTTTTTTTTTTTTTTTTTTTTTTTTTTTTGTTCTTCTGTCAAAACTCGCCCAAACAATAATAATATGAATAGACCTTGGATATCCGCCACCCGCCGCCTATTAACACTCACTCGACCTTGTTTATCACATGCACCCGTTCGTAGACAGTTGACTACCAGCGTAGTTCGACCCATTTCCTTCAAGGGCATCTTCCAACCTGCATCTCGTCAAGAAAAGCGAACTGTTCTTTTAGAACAAGACGATCTTTTTCATGTGCTAAGCAATTCACCTCTGAAGGAGCTAAGAGACCGAGCGACGATGATTAAAAAGTATGGTGTGTGTCCTGTGTGTAATGAGGAAGGAAACCATGGAAAGCCAACTTTTGATTGTCCAGACTGTGGATACCCTACACATTGTTGTGAAGAGCATCATGCTCAAGGAAAACAAGAACATAAACATGTATGTGATATCTTGCGTCAAGTGAATGAAGATGATCATGATTTGCGTAGTGGAAGAGCGATGAAAGAATTTGAGTTTCCAAGTAAAAAAAAAAAAAAAAGTGTGTAACAAATTACTGAATTATGATTTAGGTGCTCAAGGGTTTGATGAAGCAGTGAATATGGCCAATTGGGATGTGCTCTTTTATACCCGTAGCTTTCCTTCGATGGATTCAGATCGTTCGATACGTCACGTCTCTAAATTGTTGACTTATCCAATCACCATTGCTTCAGTTTTACATCAATCGAGTCCATACAAATACGGAGACCAGATCACAGCTGAGGGAATGCGATCTATAGCAGGTAAATTCTATTGACTTATTAGATGGGAACTGACACTATTTGTTAGCTTTAAGAACTGTTTTGTATCCCAACAATCAATTGACAAACGATGCTCAATCACAAGTAAGAACAGACACCATCAACATTTACTTGTTAGGAGCCCGTGCAGAAGCCACCTTGCCCTCTCACATCTGGCTCCAACTCGCTTATCTTTTCCCCTCTACACCTTTCCATATTCATTTCGTGGGTCCCGATGCATTGGCACCCAATCAAGAACCCCATACACGTTCAGTCAATGAACGATTGTTGTTCACTTATGATAACGCCCTTTATGAAGATTATCACGAAAAGATTGAAAAGTTTGACCCCTTTACCGATCTCTTCTTTATGTTTTCCCCCGGTATTGGACATTTCAAGCAAGATTGGAAGGCGTCGATTGAAAAGATGTTGGAGACCAAATGCCCTATCTTTGTCACAGGCTATGATCAAGAGGATATGAAGAATGATATTGCGGCTGTAGAAGAAGGTTATCAGTTTGATTGGATATTGAATCCTACTGTGAATGAATATCGTAGTTTAAAGAGAGATGTCAACTTGATGGATGTCAGACAGACTATTTTTGCTAATTATGGGATCTGGGGCTTCCGTGGCAAAAGATATGATGTGGTTCATGATCCTGAAGCGCAATAATAAACCCCCGTATATAGCTGAAAGCGCAGACTCAAAATATTGTCGTACATATTCTCACGTACAGGGTTTTTTTTTTTTTTTAATTTTCTTTTTTTTTTTTTTTTTTTTTTTTTTTTTTTTTTTGGTAATGACAACGAGAGATGTGTTGTGTCATGTTCGAGCATTGTATCCTTATGAATCCAACGATGCTTCTTCACTTTGCTTTAAAGAGAATGCAGTGATAGAAGTACTTGCACAGTTAGAATCTGGTTGGTGGGACGGTCGGTAAGTAGTATAAGGTTGAACGCAATTAATAAAAGATAAATATAGATATGAGGGTAAAAGAGGATGGTTTCCAAGTAATTATGTAGAAATAATCCATCAAGTAAAGAATCATGACACTAGTGCAAGGATATTAACAATGAATAGAAACGACCAGAAACCAAGAATCATTTGAGACTAAGCTTACACTTAAAAGATAATTGGATTCTTCAAACGACAGAAGATGGATCTGAACAATATTATTTTAATCCGAGAACAAATGAGATGAGATATTCCATTCCTCCTGAAGGTTATATAGCAGATGAAGAAGGTTCTTTCCCGCCTGTACGTCCGGCACGTGCTGCAAACCGTCTGACCGAATCCTTTGAAGAAAACAGATTATTACCTCCTGATTGGATACGCAAAATGACACCCGAAGGAAGATATTATTATTCAAATCTAAAAACTGAAGAAACCACATGGGAATTAGAGAATATAGATCCAGACACTGGCTTGCTGGTAAAGAAAAAAAAAAAAAAAAAAAAAAAAAAAAAAAAAGTTCTGAATTTTTTAATCACTCTTTTGATTAGATCAGTTCACAACCTAATTCCCCACCCAGATCACCCACCACTCTCGATACACCGATCACTTGGCCCGTTCTATCCTCCATGATATCCAACGCCATTTTCAACTTGAAAGAATCCACACACGACCCACTAGCAACGACACGCGTGGTTCAATGCATCCGACTCATGCTCTACGTCTCCAACTGTCTCGACAAGGATAGCGTCCATTTGAAATCCAATAAGCAACTCCGCAGCCACCACCGCTCCCTACTCGCGGCACTCGCTAAGCTGGTCCTCTCTGCCAAACTGGCGGACCCCAAGCGACTCCTCCAGGACGCAGACGAGACCCTGGTGTGCGCCCGACGATGGATGAGCTATAGCCAAGAACTCCTAATCCCACTCAAGGAGCGATACCGACCTCAGCTGGAAAAGTCAGTCTGGAGAAACCCGCTTCAGCTCACCCTGCGTCACCACTTAGAGGGTACAGACCCATCGACGACCCTCTTAGTTTTGGCAGAGAATCTGAGGGGCGCGATCCATTCGTTGCGCGAGAGTGTCAAGGCCACGTTCGAGCCCTGGCGTCAGACACGCGATCTAAAGAGCACATTGAATAAGCTCAAGGTGGACTGTCCGCTGTTAGTGGCCCAGTTTAGGAATCTGAGCAATACGGCGAGTCGGTGGATGAACGCAGTAGACCAGATAGAGAGTGTGATCAAGGCAAAACACCCAATATATGAAGCGATGGGTAAGCTTTTTGTGTTGCTGCAGCAGGCCACGCGTAAGATGGATGGCGAGGAGGCAGAGGATGCGTTTGAGAGAATGATGCGATCAATGGAGGTGATTGAACAGGGAGTGGATGATGTGGTGGTATTGTGTCAAGAGGAAATCAAGAATGTAAAAGCACCTTTGACGCCCTTGCCTTCGAATACACCGACAAGTCAGGTGCCTTGGTTTTTGGTGGCGGATGTGGATCCGGATATGATTGTGCTGAGTGCAGAGGGGACTGTGAAGGGCGGTACGTTGCATGGTCTCGTCCAACGATTGACACAACACGATCAGTTTGGTAATAGTGGTAAAAAAAAAATTGTGAATACATTGACTTAAAAAGTTGTATAGATGCCAAGTTTAATGTCACTTTTCTATTGACCTATCGATCGTTTTGTACAACGGAGGAGATGTTTAATGAACTTTTTCAGAGATATCAGCTCAGTCCACCCGAAGAACTCAATGCAGAAGAAATAGCGGTTTGGAACGAACAAAAATTAAAATTGATTCGCCTGAGGTAAAATGACTATCGTATTATAGCTTTATTGATTTGTTACTTTAGAGTGTTCAACGTAATCAAGAGTTGGTTAGAAACATACTTTAATGAAGAAGAAGACCGGCCGATCCTAGCGACGCTCAGCCAGTTCACAGATCAAGTGATTATCCAATCAATGAAATTCGGTGCGGAACAACTGTCAAAGTTGATCAAAAAGCGAATGTTATCCGAAGACTCTGGGCAGATTCGAAAGATGAAGCTGAACGTACGCACGCAAGATATGCCGGAACCGATCCTTCCCAAGAACCTCAAACGCATCAAACTGCTCGAACTCGACCCACTCGAACTCGCACGTCAGATGACGATGATGGATTTTAAGCTCTATAACCGAATCAAGCCTGTGGAATGTCTGGACAAGAACTGGGGTAAACCTGAGCAAGAGGGACATATTGCGGCTAATGTGAGGGCATCAATCGAACACTCGAACCAGGTCACGGCCTGGGTGACAGACTCGATCTTGTCCAAGGAAGAAGCCAAGAAACGGGCGACGGTGCTCAAGTTCTGGATAGGAGTGGCCGATCGATCTCGACAGCTCAATAATTTCAACACCTGCATGGCTATCCTGTCTGCCTTTGACAATGGTTCGATCGGTAGACTGAGACGGACATGGGAGCTTATCAGTGGTCGGTCAATGCAGATCTTGGCCAGTATCCGTAGACTGATGGGGTCCAATCGCAATTTCAGTGAGTACCGTGAGATCATCCATCGGGTGAACCCGCCCTGTATTCCCTTTTTGGGCATCTATCTTCAGGACTTGACCTTTATTGAAGACGGCAACTCAAATTTTCTAAAAAAGTCAAATCGACTCATTAGTTTCGCAAAGCGGATGAAGACTGCGAGTGTCATTCAAGAACTTCAACAGTATCAGTCTATGCATTATATGCTCACGGTCGTACCAGACATTCAAGAGTTTATCAAGACTCATTTACAGTCCAGTCGTGATGAAGAAGAACTTTATAATCTCAGTCTAAGGCTAGAACCAAGGTAAGTAACTATGAGTAATTATTATGTTGTAACGTTTTTTTTTTTTTTTTTTTTTTTTTGTTTAGGGAACGTGGTGAAGATACCATCGCTAGAAGACTAAAAGAATCCGGTCTCTAATAAATATAGAAATAAAAATAATAATAATAAAAAAAAAAAAAAAAACCTCCCTTTCAGTCGTACTTAATTTGTACAAATCGTTCTCTATTCAGAAGACTGTAAAAAAAAAAAAAAAAAAAAAAAAAAAAAAAAATTCTTAAAATATCAAGTCTTCTTCATCACATGTGTGATAACATTTATTGAACACAGAATCAAGTAAATTCATGGTTTAATCAATGTAAGGCTAAATAATTCTTATTCCTAATTTTTGATTTTGTATCACACATTCATCTTCAATAAAAAATGAACAGACTTTCTACAAAAAAAAAAAGTTTTTTTTTTTGATGTTCTGTTCCACATATTCCAACTTTTCTTTTTTATTTTATACTATTGCTTTTGGGTCAAATGATTATCAGCCAATAGGAACGAATGAATGTACATACCATCCAATAGGAATGGACGATTGTATTTACCAGCCAATGAGGGATAAGTAAAAAGCACTTTTGGATTTAAACCCGAGATTTGTAAATAAAATAAATAATCATCTTGACTCAATAAAATAAGAAAAAAGTTCTGTGAACCTCTTTGACATTCGTGGTTTACAAAATATCAAGAAGATGGTGTTACTTGAACTTCTTGTATCAGGTGCTTCATTTGTCATTGGTGAACTGAGCGTTAAATTGATAATTGAAAAGAGTAAATGTGAATCACTTTTTTTGTTAAAAAAAGTTAAAAATGTCCTTATAAGAGTACAATAGTTTCACAATGAAGGATACACAAAGATAAGTTCATGAAAGGTCGTGTTTATGTAAGTTTATTTATTTTATTTTTTTTTTAAAAAAAAAAGCAGGAAAAATATCATTGGGAATTGCCCTTTATCATTAGATACTATATATATTTTTCTTTTTAAAAAAAAAAAAAAAAAAAAAAAAAAAAAAAAAAAAAAAAAAAAACAGTGTCCTAAATTGGTGTTTTTGATCAAAAAAGGAAACCGATAATTCTGTGTGATCATAAGATCTCTTTGCAGTTTTTTTTTTTTTTTTTTTTTTTTAAACCTTCAATTTAAATATAAATAGCCTTTGAAGAAACGTTTGTTTTTATATTTCATATTTTTTTTAATTTATATTTATTTTTTTTTTTTTTTAATTCTTAATTACTCCATTCTTTATTTAAATGGCTGGAACAAGTATTTCCTCTCAAGGAAAGAGAGGATACGAAGAGAATTATATCACGTCTGAGACAGTCATATCTTCTGAGAAGGTGGAAGACTTTTTAGACAATTCTATTGAAAAAGAACATTATGGCATTTCTGACAGAGTGTCTATTGAACAACACGTTGAAGATGAAGAAGATTCTCCTATTGAAGAAGTTCGTGCTGTAGTTTCAAAGTAAATAATAACCAAAAAAAAAAAAAAGCTTGTTATATATATATTAATCAATCCATATAGCACCGATGACCCTAATATGCCAGTTTACACATTCCGTGTTGTCTTTTTGGGTCTCATCTTTACTTGTTTTCTTTCCTTTGTCAATCAATTCTTCTTTTACAGAAATAATCCACTTGTGGTGGGCGCCCTTGTTGTTCAATTGATTAGTTACCCTGCTGCCAAATTCATGGAAAAAGTGATCCCCAAGTCCAAGTTTTGGAACCCAGGACCATTCAACTTGAAAGAACATGTCATGATTGTGGTGATGGCCAACTGTAGTTACTCCACTGCCTATGCTATTGATATCATTACCATTCAACGTATCTATTACAAACAAAACATGGGTTGGGGTGGTAACATCTTGCTAGTCTGGACCACTCAACTCTTGGGTTTCGGTATGGCCGGTGGTCTTCGTAATTATCTTGTCTATCCTGCTTCCATGGTCTGGCCCTCTAACCTTGCCACTATCTCTCTCTTGAGATCCTTGCACAAGACAGACGAGAACTGGACCGGCCCTAGTCGTTATCGCTGGTTCCTTTACATGTTTGCTGCCATGTGGGTCTGGCAATGGTTCCCCAGTTACTTCTGGCCTATCATCGGTGCATTCTCTTGGGTTTGCTGGATCAACCCTCACAACCGTGTTTTGAGTCAAGTGACAAGTGTCTCGAACGGCATGGGTATCTTGGGCTTCTGTATCGATTGGAGTCAAATCACCTCTTATCTCTCCAACCCTCTTGTGGTACCTGCTTGGGCTATTGCCAATATTGCCGGTGCCTTTATCTTGGTCGCCTGGATCATCTGTCCTGCGATGTATTATAGCAACACCTGGGACGCCCAAAAGTTCCCCATGATGACCTCCAGTCTCTTTACTAAGGATGGTGAGCACTGGGACAATTCTCGTGTGTTAACATCTGAAAACATCTTGGACCAAGCAGCCTACGAAGAATATGGACCCTTGCGTATGACACCCTTTTTTGCCTTGAACTACGGTATCGGTTTTGCAGGCATCACTTGTATCTTGGTTCACACCTGGTTGTACCATCGCCACGAAATCATGCAAAGATTCAGAGAGTCCCGTACGCAAGAAAACTCGGACGATATCCATATGAAGTTGATGCGCGCCTACCCTGAAGTCCCTCAATGGTGGTACGGTCTTGTCTTTATCATTTCGTTTGGTGTCTCCTTTGGCGTGATCTACGGCTGGCCTATCCATCTCCCCTGGTGGGGACTCATCCTGGCCATCGCTATTCCCATCGTATTTACGCTTCCTATCGGTATCATCAACGCCATCACCAACCAACAGCCTGGTCTCAACGTCATCACGGAGCTCATCATTGGTTTTGCCCTCCCCGGTCATCCTATCGCCAACGTCACGTTCAAGACCTACGGTTATATCTCTATGGCCCAAGCGCTTACGTTCGTCAGCGATCTCAAGCTCGGCCATTATACCAAGGTCCCTCCTCGGGCCATGTTCTGGGCTCAAGTGGCCGGTACTTTCTTGGGAGGCTTGATCAATTTAGCTACAGGTACTTGGCTCATGGATACCATTCCTGATATCTGCACAACCTCCGTCGGTGTCTGGACTTGTCCCAACGCTCGTGTGTTTTACTCTGCCTCCATCATCTGGGGAACGATTGGACCCAAGGAAATGTTTGGCCCCAGCTCTCCTTACAACTCGATGCTCTGGCTCTTCTTGGTTGGTGCCTTGATCCCTTTCCCATTCTACTTTTATACCAAGAAATACCCCAACAGCTGGGTCAAGTACATCCATATCCCTCTTTTCTTGAATGCTCTGGGTATGATGCCTCCTGCTATGCCTTCCAACTACGTGATGTGGTGTTCAGTTGGTTTGCTGTTCATGTACGTGATCCGTAAATATCGCCATGATTGGTGGGTCAAGTACAACTATGTGACCGCTGCCGGTTTCGATTGTGGGTCGAGTATTGCGACGTTGATCATCTTTGGTGTTCAGACTGGAAGTGGCGTGGATAGCTTTGATTGGTGGGGAAGTGGATATAAGGTCTTTGATGGTATCGATTTCCAAACAGGTGACAATTGTCCTTTAGCCGCTGCAAATGCTTCCAATGTGTGTGCTACTTGTTAATCATAAAAATAATTGTAATTTTTTAATACTTTCAAAACTTTCATTAAAACGCGACTTTTTTTTTGCATTTAACTTGTTATGGTAAAGTTTAACATCTTGATTTAAATATTGTTTATATGTAAACAAATCAATTATACATATGCACACACACACACACACACACACACACACACACACACACACACACACACACACACACACACACACACACAAAAGGGGGGAGGGGAAAGAAATAAGAGTTTTAATATAATGCATTTAGTTAAAATGAGAGGAATTGCAAGGGAAAGTGGGATTTAAATGGGGGGGAAGGTTATTTACATAAAGTGAGATTTGGGGGGGGGGAATATAAAGGGAGTTAATGAGACCAAAGAAAAGATTTATCAGCCTTTGCATTATTGATTAACGAAGATTCAATCAATGTATCATATAAATGTTCCATTTCTTTGTCTGATGAGAATTCACGTTCATCAGAGAGGGGTCGTTGAACATATTGTACGACAAACAACAAAAAGTGGGCTGCTAATTGTCGAAACAAGCTTTGTTCTTGTAAGATGGACTGATAATCCCAAGTAGGCATGACTGCACTAGAAACCAAAATACATTCTTGTTGTTGACGATAACTATCTTTGGCTTTGGTACCCAGCAAGCTAATATCCTTATTAATATTGGACTTGATGGAAGAAATACGTGGTGAAGAAGAAGGTTGGATGGTTTGTAACTGTTGGTTTTGTCTCTTGAGATTATCTATTTCTTTACGAAGTATCTTGTTCTCATCTTCTGCTACATTCAATCTATCTCTTAATTCTTCTGCCGTTCTTTTATGGTCAGACACTTGTTCTTCAAGAGAAGTAATATATTCTAACCCACATACAAAAAATTTAGTTTTTTTTTTTTTTTTTTTTTTTTTTTTTTGTTTTTTTATTTTTGTTATCAAAACAAATACCTTTTCTTCTCACTCTGAAATTTCTTGCAGATATTTTGTTACGCAATTGACGGCGTTCTTTCGAACTTAATTTTTTCAAATCAATCCCATCCGCAGCAGCATAAGCTTCTAATGTGGTCACCGTTTCTTCCGAGTGAACACTTTCCGCTTTGACCACAGGTTCGTTCTTGTAGTCTTCGCTACCTTGAACGCTCAACATATCATTCAATTCCTCCGCAGGGGGTGGTGGTGCAAAGATAACAGAAGGCACTGCAGTTTGTAGTTCTTGTTCCTTCATCTCCACCTGAAGCTTGGCTGCTTCAATCAAATGTTTTAATTGTTCGAGCGTTGGCATCGCCGTTGTATCTTGTTGGATTGGGGGCAAAGGTTGTTCCAATAAAAATGGTTGTTCCATATAATAACAACTTTCGTTCGTATTGATTTCTTCATTAGAAATCCAGTCCATATTCATAATATCATCAAAGTCCATTTTTTTTTTAAAAAAAAAAAAAGAAAAAGAAAAAAAAAAAAGAAAGAAAAAACGGAAAAAAAAGAAAAGAGGAGAAAGCTTATAAATATACTCTAAATCACGTGGATAAAATTTATCGCGCAATTTTAATTTTATTTGTACATTTTGTTAAACTCCCTGCCAATCAGCATTCTTCTAATCTCACTCGTTCCTGCACCAATCTCATAAAGCTTGGCGTCACGCAAGATTCTACCTGTTGGATATTCGTTGGTGAAACCGTTACCACCAAGACATTGAATGGCGTCCAGAGCTACTTCGGTGGCTCTTTCAGCAGAGTAAAGAATCGCTCCTGCACAATCCTTGTTGCTGATATTTCCTTGGTCACATGCACGTCCCACGGCGTAAACATAAGCTCTTGAAGCATTCATCTTTGTGTACATGTCGGCTAATTTTCCTTGAATGAGCTAATTAAATATTTTAAGTCCAAAAGATTTAAAAGCGCATAATTTTACTTGGAATTCACCAATGGGTTTGTTGAATTGACGACGTTCATGAACATAAGGTACAACTGTATCCAATGCAGCTTGCATAAGTCTAATTTTTCATTTCAGTTCTCGTTATTTATACTGTTTTTCTTTTCTTTTTTTTTTTTTTTTTTTTTTTTTTTTTTTTTTTTTTTTTTTTTTTTTTTTTTTTTTTTTTTTCTTACCCTAAAGGACCACCAGAAAGAACAAGACGTTCAAGATCCAAACCACTCATTAAAACATAAACACCTTTATTTACTTGACCCAACACATTTTCAACTTGGAAAAATATAAAATTAGGAAACCATTTTGCTTAGTCTGTTATTACCTGGTACTTTGCAGTTATCAAAAAACAATTGACATGTATTCGAACCACGCATACCCAATTTATCAAACTTGGGTCCAGTCGAAAACCCTTCAAATCCCTTTCATAAACCCATATAAGCTTTACTTCCCCTTACATCTCTCTCTCTCTTTTTTTTTTTTTTTTTTTTTTTTAAAAAAAAAAAATACCTTTTCCACCAAAAAAGCCGTGATTCCTTGAGGCCCAGCATCAGGTTCAGTCTTTGCATAAACCACCAAGACATCAGCATCCGGCCCATTGGTGATCCAAAACTTATCTCCGTTCAAAAGATAATGATCCCCCCTTTTTTCCGCTCTCAATCTCATGCTGACCACATCCGAACCCGAGCCAGGCTCAGACATGGCCAAAGCACCCACGTAATCCCCAGAGATCAATTTGGGCAAGTATTTTGCTTTTTGTTCCTGGTTTCCATTTCGAACAATCTGGTTCACACACAGATTGGAATGCGCGCCGTAGCTGAGGGCCACTGAGCCGCTTGCGCGTGAGATTTCTTCCATGACGATGGTGTGTTCGAGATAGCCTAGGCCCAGGCCGCCGTATTCTTGTGGGGCTGTGATGCCCAAGAGCCCCATCTGGCCTAGTTTGGTCCACATGTCCGAGGGGAACTCGTTTTCCTTGTCGATCGTCGTTGCTCGTGGTGCGAGCTCAATGTTGACCCAGTCGTGTACTGCAGATCGAAGTTCTTCTTGTTGCGGTTGGAGGCCGGCGATGGCAGAACTATAGGTGGAAAAATAGCGTGGCGTCCATTTCTACCAAATATGAGTTTTTTTTTTTTTTTCGATTTTTGATTTTTTTACTTTTAGGGCCTGTTTGGAAAGTGATAACATTTGAAATAAAAAAAAAAAAAGAAAGAAAGAAAAGAGGATAGTGAGAGAGAGAGAGATAGAAAATGTGTGAGAAAGTTAGGTTTGTATTTCCTTGACTTTTTTTTTTCCCACGATTTGAATTTTTTCAATCTCATACAAGATAATTGTAAGCAGTGACCTTATGGTACAACTAAGCTTTCTATGACCTAGCTAATGATAATTGGGGTATCTCTAAGGAGAAGTTCTCTGCTATTCAAGTTGTCAGTAATGATGAAGAATACTTTCCAGAAACGATCTCACGATCAAAGAAAGTTCTACTGCCGCACACAGTTATTCTTCTCAGGATGATTTTTAAAATAAAGACATTGTACAATGCCTTTTATTTGATGCTCCTTTTGACTTTGAATAATAAATGTGCTGGTGTTTTCATCTGGCGAAAACTAGGGTTCGTCTTGTACCTGAAAACATTCTCAGGAACACCCCCTTAAAAACAAAACTAGGGCAACGCATTTCAAATCAAAAATGGAAATCGCTCCATTGTCATCAGTGATCTTTAACTCATAAAATAGCATGGATCCATTAAAGAAAAGACAAGACCAGTACTTTATTTGCATTCAAAAGGTATTTAGTCTACCTTTGGTTGTTAAGCAAAAATTTGAACATAACAGGATGAACCACGAGAAGGCGAGGATTATTCTCGTCCCTAAAACAAATTACAAAAGTGAAATATGAAAATAGGATACCATATCTGTAAATTTCATTAATTTGTATAATCAAGATTTTTTTCATGTACTTAGGCCAGCTCAGTTTATAACCATATATTATGTGTAAGCCTTAGGAGTTCCATGGTGCGATGGAAGACATAGTGATGCAATTATCCATTGTCCGATTCCTCCTCCTCCTCCTCCCCCCAGTTACTTACAGTTCGTTTGGTGTGTACACTGATAATCGTCAACTTGTGCGAGATGAGGCTGGTGAAGCCGTCCTCTCTACTGCCGAAGACACCCAGTCAAGAGTAAAAAGAAGAGAAAGAAAAAGAAGCTGACACAGAGATACGCATATTGAAAAGAAGACGCATTGAACAAATATATGATGACCGAGTTGATGTAATCTCAAATGGAGCCACAACGAGAGCTCCTGAAGGAATTCACACGCTGAAAGAAATGAACGGCAACAACTGATATCAATCAACAGTCTGTTGAGCAGAAGAAGATCAGTGCTTGATAACGAAGATGATCAATAAAAACATTTAAAAAACTGCAAATAAAAAAAACTTTTATAGCTTGAAATATGTTACAAAAAAAAAAAAAAAAAAAAAAAAAAAAAAAAAAAGAGATTTAAAAATAAAGGTTTCTTTTGTATTTTATTTTATTTATTTCTAACTTCTTCTGAAAGCAATCTAGTCTCTTCTTCGCCGAACAGCAATAAAATTGTTCCTTTCTCCAACATCTATTGGAACTACCACATCATCGCCATCTTTCTCGATTCGCATAGCCTGTCTAGCCTCTCTTATACGACGCTCTTCTATATTCTTAACGATATATGTATCGGCCATGTAAATACATATGTTATGCAAGATGCACGCTGTTGTCACAACCTGAACGATATCCTTATAATCCAATATGTATATTTCTTTACTCAGAAATCTCCAGCAAGCTGTGAGGATTCCAAATGCATGCTCAATGGTCATTCTAGTCTGAGAATGGGTACGATTAAATGCTGTTTTAGAAGCTGCACTTTCTCTCATGCCTGTTTCGGGATAAGAGACAATGAGATTGCCATATTTCTACTATTATATCAAACTAGATTACACTTTGTAGCCTTAGAAACTAGATCTTCTCTTCAAAGATGCTCGCAGTTATCTTCTAAATCTGATACTAAGCACAATACGCGCATATTCAAGCCTTATTCACTTATTCAAGTCATCTAAAGCGGTAACTCATTATTTTTGATATCCAAAGTATCTAATATAATCAAACGGCTATTATTAAATGAAAATTTTTATTTCCTTCTTTTTTTTTCTTCTTCTTCTTTCAATAATTAAAGGGCAACTTCTTTTTTCCTGATTTTCTCTTTATTTTGTCAATAAAAGGATCACAAAGAGACCCCCTCCTTCTTAACACTCTTATTTTCAATTTTATTACTATTTTGTTCTCCAAATATCTTAGCAGAGGGCATGCTGAGTCTGATAAAAGTAGAATTATTAAAATGATGAGTTATTCTTGCCGAAGGCCTCTTTTTCATGTTGTTCTGTTTAACATACCTGTGACAATATAAGTATCGTTTAGAAATTACGGCTCTGGGCTGTTCAGAGCGATATAAGACATTTCTGTCAGTTGAAATGCTGCAGCACCATATATGTGTTGTATCAATGATATAATTCTCGATGGCTCGACATAGACTGTGTTTGCTTACCTGGATCACCAACAAAGATATACATGAATCGGTATTCGTCGTCACAAATAGCTGTTAAATTTGTTACATACTGATTCTTTTAGTCACAAAAAAAAAAAAAAAAAAATGCAACGTATTCCAAAATCTGAATAGAGATGTTTGAGCATCATCGCCGTTATCATTGATAAAAGGGTACAAGATACGTGCTGTTTGATCACCTCCCCCATGAGATGATTCAAAAGGGAAGCTGTACACGTTCTCAAAAGAAGCACTGTAAGAGATTTGCAGACTGGAGAGGTTTGTATTGATTAAATGATCAAAGAAACAGGCCAACGTTTGGCTACGAATTCTAGAACGCACCAAAAGAAATTGATGGTACATGAATTGAATACACAAAAAAAAAAGTATAAAATCTCCATTGTTTTGTTGAACTTTGTCAGACATTCTTTATTTTTTTTTTTTATTAAAAAAAAAAAAAAAAAAAGGATTTAAATTTATTTATTAGTTTTCTTCATGAGTTTAGCAAAGAGGCTCAATAAATTCCATATTTATCCTCAAATAAAATTACTTCGGTCAATCAAAAGTCCGACCGAGAAATCCTGCGGGGACATCGATGGAGAAGGTTCTGTTTGGGAACAACGTTAAGCGAGGATAGAAAAGAAAAACACATCGGATAGCAGCATCGGTTACAAGAATCATGATGACGTAAGTGTAAGAAGATCTATCAAGTTAAATTTAACATGAAAATAAAAACAGTTGATGGCAAGTTGAAAAGGTTACATCCGATGTTCGATATCCAGACTGTGACTGTTTATTAACGAGCTGAGATCATAGGTCATCTTTTTGACACCAATACACGAGTTATGTAAATTGTTTCCCTGTTGTATTCAAATTCGACTTGTGCCAATAAAGACTCATTCTGCATGTCGATTAAAATTTCCATCAATTCAAGCAATGTGAAGTTGATTTCCTACAGTTTAAAGATCTCCATTATAATAAGAGAGACGGAAAAGTTCTGTTACATGTTAGATTTCTACACAAGAGCTAAGGATATGGTCTATGCAATGTCAAATTATGCAAGTTATTACACCAACAAAGGCCAGCCTTTTTTTTTTTTTTTTTTTTGCATTTTCGTTAAATATTGGTGGACCTGAGATTAAATACCTTTTTTTCTTTCTTTTTTTTT
>JNDS01004823.1:0-20288 GCA_000697035.1 Rhizopus stolonifer B9770
TTCTTCTTCTTCTTCTTCTTCTTCTTCTTCTTTAGCTTCCACCTTGTGTACTAACTGTGCCGACTCTCAAACCAAGTACAACTCTGCTGACTCTAGTACTTATGTCAAGGATGGTCGTACTTGGTCCATCTCTTATGGTGACGGATCCAGCGCCAGTGGTATCTTGGCCAAGGATACTGTCAACTTGGGTGGTCTCTCTATCAAGGGTCAAACCATTGAATTAGCTAAGCGTGAAGCCTCCAGCTTCCAAAGCGGACCCTCTGATGGTCTCTTGGGTCTTGCCTTTGATACAATCACAACGGTTAACGGTGTCAAGACTCCTATGGACAACTTGATCAGCCAAGGTCTTATCAGCAGCCCTGTCTTTGGTGTTTACCTCGGAAAGGAAAGCAATGGTGGTGGAGGTGAATACATCTTTGGTGGCTACGACTCTTCCAAGTTCAGCGGCTCATTGACCACAATTGATGTTGACAACTCCAACGGTTGGTATGGTATTACTGTCGATGGTACCTCTATTAGTGGATCTGATGTCACCGACTCCTTCAGTGCCATTCTTGATACCGGAACCACTCTCTTGGTCCTCCCCAGCGATGTTGCCTCCTCCATCGCTAACGCCTACGGTGCCACTGACAATGGTGATGGTACCTACACCATCGACTGTGACACCTCCAGTTTTGACCCTCTTGTCTTTAGCATTGGATCTTCCACCTTTGAAGTCCCTGCTGACTCACTCGTCTTTGAACAAGACGGTAGCACCTGTTACGCCGGCTTTGGTTACGGTGAAGATGACTTTGCTATCTTTGGTGATGTCTTCTTGAAGAACAACTATGTCGTCTTTAACCCTGAAGTTCCTCACGTTCAAATCGCACCTATTGCCAACTAATTTATTGAACCCATCTATTTATTCATTAAATAAAACTAAACAAAAACTAAACAAAAACTAAACAAAAAAAAAATTATGTATCTTCTATCTCTTCTGTATTTCCTTTTATCTTTTTCTCAGTATTTCATATACAATATTGTCCTTAATTTTTGCTTAAAATGAAATTTGAATACACTATTTTCAGAATTATTCACACAGATAAAAAAAAAACTGCACTTTTTTTTTTTTTTATCAAAGAAGCGATGTTGCTCGTAAACTTGGGGTTTTTAGATGGTTTCTTTGGTATCGGTAGCAGTGATATTCTGCTCAATTAGACATATTTATGTTTGGATATTTGTCAAACCCAAAACAGTGATTTGTTACTTTAAACAAGTTTCAACCCTTCTTTATACACACTTATCCTAAGATGTGAGTTAAGGGTGTGTCTAACTTGAGCTTTTTGATAGTACACATCGATGGTGTGCATATATTTATACTAATCATTAGAGTAAAAAAAAAAAAAAAAAACTTTTAGGAGTTTGATACAAAGCCTTGTTCAAGAAAGTTTATTCCCAGACTTTTTTTTTTGAAAACACTTGATTGACAATTGTTTCGATCTGAGCTCCAAAGCTCTTTTTTTTTTTCTCCCCCTTCCTTGCCCCTGTTTATCATGAACCCGTTGCAATGTGAACAAGAACTACCTGCAGATTCCACTTGCAAAGTAAAAATAGAAGAGCAAAAAGAAGAAGTCCCAATAAAACATGAACAAGTACAACCTTTAGAGTCTGAAGAACCAGCACCTTCTGAACCAAACATGGGCTCCATTACGACATTTGAAGAAATTCAAAAACAATTAAAAAGTACACTTGATCACATTGAACAAAAGAATATGGTCAGTGGTTTTCAGACACTAAGTAAAGCTACGACCGCCGTAGTAGATAACTGTGAACAATTAGGTATTTTTTTTTTATTAAATAAAGGATAACCATCTAATATTTTTTTTTATATATATTATATTATGTATGTATAGGTTTAACTTCGGATGATCACCCTTATAATGCGATTGATAGAGAACAATTTTGGGCTGGACTTAATAATTGCTGGTTATATGCACTTGCACAAAGACACGAACCAAGTGGTGACGCAGAACGGATGACAGATCAACATCTTTATAATTTAAGGGAGATGGTGGTTTCTTGGGCAGATAAATTAGAGAAATATGGCTTGGTGGATTATGAAATGGGATGGTGGGAAGCCGATGTGCTCGCTGCTATTGACGGTATCTTGGCTGTGAATTATGCTACTGCCCAGGCGGCTGCCCAAAACGTTGTGGCACAAGCAGCAGCGGCATTATTTAGTGAAGAAGTGAATCTGTAGATTCAAGTACATACACACACCTTTTTTGATGAAAAACTCTAAAACAGAATTTATATGTATCTTGTTGAATTGATAACTTTAACTAGTGAATATAGCAGCGTTTCATTATAAGGCCTTGATTATATTTATTGTACATGAATAAAGCAAAAGGAAAAAGAGTTCTACGAAAATTCAAGCAGAAATCTTATATATCTCTATACCTGTTTATCGTCACTATATCTGGTATTTCAGGAAATTTGCTCTAATGAGCTGTATATTTTTATGTTATTCCAACTTTTTGTGAAAATCAAAGATAGAGGTGAGATACTATAATGACTCTTAAAAAAAAGAAAGCTCGTGTTTTACGCGTTTGTGTTGTTAGTATGAGATAAAAGAAGTGATCATAATAAGATGTAATATAAACTCAAAAAGAATTGGATTAATAATACGTTGATCATCCTTCTTTATTATAATAAAAACAGACTCTTCTTCTTCTCATAACATAAACTCAAATACAAATTAATTAAGAAAACTTTCCAAAAACGCGAAATCATTTTAATCTTGCACCTAGTCGGATTATTAAAAAAAAAAAAGAATGTCGTACGTTCTTATTTGGCTTTCTTTTATTTGACGTGATCTGTACAGTGGTTTGCGTTTGAAAATAAAAATTTTGGGAAATAAAAATAAAATTTTTAGTCTGCACAAGAGAAACTTTTTTTGACCAATGGAATTTTTCTGTCATCAATAGAAAAATATTGTAAACAGTAGAATTACTGTAAATCAAAATATACTACACTTTTTTTTTTTTTTTTTTTTTTTTTTTTTTTTTTTTTTTTTTTTCTTTCAGAGGGAAAGATATTTTAATGCAAGAATAAATATCTCAAAAGAGTCAGTAACGCATATTTTTCCTGAGAGCTTTTCAAAACCTGTGAATTAGGAACAATAATAATGTCTCCCAAATACTGCTTTGCCTTTTTAAAATCAATTTTTTCCATGTTTTCACAGCTTGGGAAAAATCTTTCTGAATGACGGATCAGTTCTTTGCTATAATTTTTTTGGTTGCTTCTTCAATTCTATCAGCAACCATCTTATTATTTGTAAGAGATGTTTTACCTGCTTTAGTCTTTACTTTTGACAAGTTCTCTTTTGTTGGATTCAAAAAGGGAAAGTAGCAAAGTGTAATATTCACACCAAGAATATATTAAAAATTAAATAAAAAATAATAAGTGTTCAGACTAGCTGATATATTAAAATTGACTAAAAATAAAATTAATTATTCTTTATCTACTTTCATTAAAATAAGAGTACTTATATTATAATGTAAGTATGCGACAAAAGAAGCATGCAATATATTACACGAGAGCAAGGAACTTTGTGGTTCCCACCCTCCTCTTCCCTTTTCATTTTTATATATATTTAATTTTCTCATGCCAAATGTGAAGAATAGACTTTAGACAATTATTTTATTTTTATATAATATTATTGATAAAGAAAAGTTGGTAAACCACAAAGTTCCAGCTCGAAGTGTAATAATAATTTATACGGTATGTATATTTCACATATATTGCGTATTTTTAATATTTTATTTAAACAAATTCAGAGATTATGGATTTAGCATGAGCCATTATGGAACTTGAACAACTACTTAAAAGCAGGGTAAATTAGTGCTTCTTATGATTATCAAAATATGCAAGAGTAAGTTGAAGCAGGCTAGTCTAACGTGAGGAATAAAAAAATTGTTCAATCCTCCCACAGGTTAAAAATAAAATTAGTGTAAATGAACATTACATATTTCAAATCTTACCATGAAAAAAAAAAAATTCAACAACTCTTAAAGCAAAGCAATCTCGATGAACAACTTATTTTCAAAACAACACAAGGATGTTTTTCAAATAAGCCAACTCTGGCCAACATGGGTTTAGTTGCGTCACAAAATAGGATATTCGCCAAGCCCACGGAGATTGCTCACAACCGATATACCCTTATACCTTACTAAGTCCTACAGTATAAAGATAAGGAGTCCAAGCAAAAGATTCACTCGTTCCGATTGTGGCTTTAAGATTTGCTGAATTCTCATCATCAAAACAATCCCGATGAACAACTTATTTTCAAAACAACACAAGGATGTTTTTCAAATAAGCCAACTCTGGCCAACATGGGTTTAGTTGCGTCACAAAATAGGATATTCGCCAAGCCCACGGAGATTGCTCACAACCGATATACCCTTATACCTTACTAAGTCCTACAGTATAAAGATAAGGAGTCCAAGCAAAAGATTCACTCGTTCCGATTGTGGCTTTAAGATTTGCTGAATTCTCATCATCAAAACAATCCCGATGAACAACTTATTTTCAAAACAACACAAGGATGTTTTTCAAATAAGCCAACTCTGGCCAACATGGGTTTAGTTGCGTCACAAAATAGGATATTCGCCAAGCCCACGGAGATTGCTCACAACCGATATACCCTTATACCTTACTAAGTCCTACAGTATAAAGATAAGGAGTCCAAGCAAAAGATTCACTCGTTCCGATTGTGTTGGTTTATGATGATGAGGTTGATGAAAGAAAAAAAAAAAAAATTTTTTTTTGTGAACTAAGAGCATCGTCGGCATTTTTAATTAAACTTCCTTCCAATGAAAAGCCTCCACACACCCACCGAGATTTTGAGAACTCAGCAACTCAGATAGGATTGAATTTTGTCCTCCTATTATTTCCTTTTTAGGCTTCTACTACGTCAGAGTATCGAGCCTCCAAAAATAACATAATAAATACTGATTGGTCAAAATATAGTACATTTTTTCATTTATTTAATTCGTAAAAATCTTGTGCTAATGGGAAATACTACTCCAACCCATGCCATATAACCAAAACACTTTTAGAAAACTTCGAAAGTACATTTGTGAATGCAGCAGTAGTCATTCAACGCTATAGAAGCGATACGCTTACCTATTTTATAGCTATTAGTAACATATTCTTCGAAACAAGCAGTATAATTAGATATTTACCTTTTTCGTTAAGAACAAAGAGATAACCGTAAAGAATCGCTATAAACAACTTCAGTTTTAATTTAACAATGTTAATTCAACTTACCAATACATCAATTAAAGAGAATTAGCTGTACAATCCGAGGTCTAGATATCTATTACAAAAAATAAAATTAAAATAGCTATATTTTTTTAATAGTTACCTTAATAAATAGACAATCAGAAAGCCAATATACATAAAGAAAGATTAATAAAAACTAAATAAGTTTTCTTATACCAAAGCATTCACAAAAAAAAATAACAAAAAAAAAACTAAGTCCTTCAGAATTTTGGTGATTGCAACCTGATTTAGTTATATGCATTCCACTTTTGCACACATTTCTGGAAGTCCGTCCCTAAAATGAACCTGGTTTTCAAAAGTTAAGGTCTTTAAAAATTTCAAAAAATATTTTAATCTCAAGGCGAGTATTTATTGGCTGGTTCTCTTAGAATTACCAAATTTGGGTCAAAATCATTTGGTGTGCAGTGTCTGAATCTATGGAATTACATTCTGGCCATAATCTCCTTGACCGCAATAGAGAAGGACTAATGTCATTCACCATTACTTATTTATAAATATCAAAGTTTTATAATATAAATACAATTATCTTTAATCTTATCAACAAATAAAGTAAAAGAGACTATCCATTCTTCTGTTTAAATTTCGTTGGTCAATTCAAAGTCAGCGCATCCTGAATAAATCAAACTTCTCCTAATGGGTTGGTTGTATTTTCAAAATTTGCATATTGATTAATTATCAAGGCTTGCACAAATCAAAGTCATTCAAATCAAGATGCTGATTATCAAATGAGTTTTACAATAAGATTTTGAGATACGAAACATTTATCCTTACTTATGTTTTTCCTTTTTATTTTTGGACGCGTTTTCTTGCCACGATTTTCAGGTGATTATAGATGCGCGTTAGTTACACTGCCAATAATTTTTTGATTTTTTTGATTTTTTTTTAACCTTGTCCTTGTCCCTTTTTTATTTCACTTGTTACTAAGAAACAAAATGCTCCCTCCTGAATTTAAAAGCTTTAAGCTCGCTGAACATCATGAAGGATCAAGAAATTACTTTCACGAACATGAAGCAGAACAATGGTCATTCCGTCATTATTTCAACCAAACACACAATAATCTCAACAAGTTTAAAAAGTACAAATTCATTTTAGATACCTATCAAAAAGATCTTGATTGGCTTATTAACCAACGTTCAGTGCCAGCAAAATTAAAAGACTACTTAATTGTATTGAAGAAAGAAAAAGTGGTAAGCGATTTTTTTTTTACTGTATTTTGTTTGAAAAAATCACTAAATACGTTCTTATAACAGCCTGGAAGTTCTACACTTAAAGCAGAAGCAGCCTTGCCTAAAAAGATTAGATGTGTTAACAGTAAAAACACTTTTAACATGATCGGTAACAACAATAAGATTGGAAATATCCAACTTGGTGATACATATAGTGCATCCGAAAGTAGCAGCATGAATACAAAACGCAAGGCTAATGATGACTTTGAAGAAATAACAAAAACGAAGAAGCCCTGTCAGTCTGAATTTGAAGGAAATACTGAAGAAATCAACTCCATTTTGGGAAAATGGAACAAATTCCTTGAAAATAAGGAAAACTTTCACCCTTTTAGCCCAGAATACCACCATGTCATTCGTTGTGGAAAAACTGTTTCATATAGACCTTTTTTGAGTAAGGAGCTTTATGATCAACATGTCAGCCAGCATGAAGAAAAGGAATATCCACTTCCAGAGGTGTGCATGTCATACATTGATAATATCATGAATCAACATGATTTGAAAAAGTATAGAAAAGCAATTAGAAACGTACCAGAAGCAGAAGGTGAAGATGAAGATACCTTTTTATTTGTTGAAAATATATTTCAAGCCATATACAATTTCCATACCACTTACAAAGACATCCATGACGGTGAAACTGAATTCAATGGCCTTTTCTTGTTTCCCTTTTTAAAGGCAGTGGCAGCAGCAGTTGCAGCAGAGTTTGGTGCAGCTAAAACTGATTTTTGTTATGGTGAAGTTTGTTTAGAAGCGATGTCCACTCAACTAAAGGCGCTAAATATGCTAATCGATGGCCGTAACAAATATAATGCTGATGGGTTGATCCGAATGTACGGATATAAAAATTTAGAGATTCTCCTTCTAGAAACATCGTCTTATTTTGGATGTAGTGATCAATCCAAATCTAAATTTGACCACCATAAGGGCTTGTTTGGATCATTAGCCATGATAAAAACAATTGCTGATGAATACCAGTATGCATCAATCACCACATTCAAAAAAGTAAAAGTTATCTTTGTTCACGCAAGCGACACAACAGTATATTTGTGGAGCATGTCATTCGTACCAGACGAAAGCATATATGAACTTTGGCTTGAGGATATACTTGAAATAAAACCAAGCATCGATGACAAGTTGGAAGCAATTCCAAATTTTGTCCAGTTTTACTGGAAAACAAAAGAATTGTTGAAGCAAACTTCAAGAATAGTAATGGAACTCAAGAAGGAGCATGATGCAACATTAGTCAAAAATCTGTTCAAGAAATCCAGCGACCTTACTTCCCTCTCCACCATTGTAAACCCGTCAATTCTTCGACTTATTGAAGATGAAGATAAATCCGGTATAGCTGAGCTTGGGCCTGTATTCAAGTCAAGAGGAGAATAAACAACTGCATTTAGCATTTGACGTTTCTTACTCGAAATTTTTATATGTCATAAAATAAAAGCATTTTTTTTTTTTTTTTTTTTTAATTAGATTAAACAAATAATGAAATAAACTTAACTTTTGTCATGACTAGTATAAAACGTTTCTTTTCTTTTTTTCTTTTTTTTTTGGATTTTTAGAAAAAACAAACATAATTAATAAGAGCTATAAACCTCAGCCAAAAAGTTACACCATTTCTAATACACAGTATTTGGGAGACATTATTATTGTTCCTAATTCACAGGTTTTGAAAAGCTCTCAGGAAAAATATGCGTTACTGACTCTTTTGAGATATTTATTCTTGCATTAAAATATCTTTCCCTCTGAAAGAAAAAAAAAAAAAAAAAAAAAAAAAAAAAAAAAAAAAAGTTTTGTATAAAGATATAATTTATTCATTCAAAATTCTGCTTTGAAACAAACAGGGAGAGCTTGAAAGGGGAAGGGAGCTGTACCTTGACCGGGACAAGGAGTGATATATCCGATAAATAAAAAAGGACGCTAGATCGGAGCGCGATAACGTTAAGATTATTGAAAAGGGGATGTATCGATATCGGGCAAATAAAATCACATGAGTCAAGATAACGAGAACAAACTTTTATCACCCTTATGATTAATTTCCCTCTATTGAAAAAAGGAGTGAGAAAGAATACAAGCTGCTTATTTTCCAATAAAAATAAAGAACGAACCTTGTAAACCAAAGGTTCTTTTACTGTACTAAAAGTTGTAACGGAGTTAGTCTCTATCGGATTTTCATGCACTTTTTTTTATGTAAATTGTTGCGTTTGGATTTGTACAACCGATGATATAAACTCTAACATTTACGCGTGTGCGCAATATATCTATAGCATCCTTTCAAATATCTGAATTGTTCTACATGAAATAATCATTTGTATTCGCGTTTCTTATCACGTATTTTACAATAGTGATGAAATACGCGATTTTTTTTTTTTTTTTTAGTTTCGAGAAATCAAAAAAAAAAGCCAGCTCTACTTTTTTTTTTTAACATTCTAATGACTCATGTGTGACGTTAAGTAACAAAAGGGGTTTGTACACACAGGTAATAAAAGGGCGCGAAATTAAAAGAAGTAAACTAATCTGTTTCTTTTTGAAATAATTTTCATAAAATATATAAATTATGTCTACCGGTCGCACCCTTCAACTGTAAAGCTTAAACTTTTTTCTTTCTTTCTTTCTTTCTACTATTCTTTTTTTTTCTAATATATTATCTTTATTAGCAACACTGGCGCTTCTATTCCTGTTGTAGGTCTTGGTACTTGGAAATCTGAACCTAACCAAGTATATGAAGCTGTCTTGACTGCTATCAAAAACGGTTATAGACATATTGATGCTGCTTATGTTTGTAAGTTTAATGGTGCTATGAAAAACATGATATTAACCCGACAAAAAAAAAAAAAAAAAAAAAAAAAAGATGGCAATGAAAAGGAAGTAGGTCAAGCCATCAAGGATAGTAAGATTCCTCGTGAGGAACTCTTTGTTACCACTAAGCTCTGGAATACTTTCCATCGTCCCGAAGATGTAGAAAAGGGTCTTCAAATTTCCCTTTCTAACCTTCAGTTGGATTATTTGGATTTGTACTTGATGCACTGGTAAAAAAAAAAATATTAGAAGTGTATTTGTCTCAACTGTGTATGTATATATTAGGCCTTGTGCTTTCAAACCCGGAAATGAGTTGATTCCTACAAACTCTGAAGGTAAAGCTATTGTCGATGATGTTGACTTTACAGAGACCTATGCCGTAAATTTAAAACCGCTGCCAAAGAATGACATCATGGCTTATTTTTTTTTTTTTTTTTTTTTTTTTTTTTTTTTTTAGGCATTGGAAAAGGTTGTTGGTGACAGGGTCCGTGCTATTGGTGTCAGTAACTTTAACATTGCTAAGCTTGAAAAATTGGCAAAGACACAAAAGATTGCTCCTGCTTGTAATCAGGTAAGAAAATAAATATAAATATATTAGTTATCTAACGATTTTGTTTCAGATCGAATTGCATCCTTTCTTGCCTCAGGATGAGTTGCTTCAATACTGTAAAGACCATGATATTATTGGTAAGTTATAAATGCAAATATTACCAGAAAAAGACGTGTAACATTTTGTACAGTGACCGCATATTCTCCTCTTGGTAGCACCAACTCTCCTTTCTTGAAGGATGAAAAAATTGTAAGATGATTGCACATGTGTATAACTCTTTTTCTTACTAAGCATTTGTGTTTCCATAGGCCAAGATAGCTGAGAAATACAATGCTACACCTGCACAAATCCTTATCTCTTGGAATATTCATCGTGGCTGTTCTGTTATCCCCAAATCTGTGAATGAATCTCGTATTATTTCCAACTTTAAGGATGTTGAATTGAAGGATGAAGATTTTAAGACGTTGAATTCACTTGTAGAATCTCAAAAGACTAGCAGAATGGTCGACGCCTACAAGGATTGGGGGGTTGATGTCTTTGACGAATACTAAATTGCATTCTCGCCTTGTACAAAATAAATAAATAAAAATCCACAATGATTGCTTACAAAAGTGTTGCCAGGAGATTTTTTTTTTTTCATGCAGAGTAAGAAAGTGTAGTTCTGTACTTGGTGTAACTGCTTAGGGGTGACTCCCTGAAGTTGCTGTCGAGAAACGTTTATAAAGCAAATAATTACCTTGGGTTTAAAAAAAAAAGATAATCTCAAACAAGTTACAAAAAAAAAAAAAAAATAAGCACGTTCAAGGTGATCTCTCCATAAAAGCAACTTTTTTATTATTTCATTGTCCCCCCCCCCCCCCCCCCTCTTGTTTTATATGAGCACGGTTTGATTCCCACAAAGGTTACAAAATAAATAGATTATTTAATTGTCCGAAGAACAATTAGAAAAAATTGTCCTGCGTTAAGAGGGTTGTTAGGATCTCGTTTTGAAATTCGGCGCTACCTGTGCTTATTGAAAACACGTGTCACTTGGACTATACAAAAAAGGACTCTTCGCTTTCTTTTTTTGCACAAATCCAGTGGCACAGGAGTGGGTGATGTTACCTAATACAAAAAAAAAAGTTTGTTTTCTTATTTTAGCCTTTTCTTTTCTCCTCTTTTTTTTTTTTTTTTTTTTTTTTTCTTTCTCTCGCTCTCTCTTTTTTCAATTGTACAACAATTGTTTCTCTTTTTCACTCCCGAAAAATAAGGCGAATCACAACCACTAATCGACATTACAACAATTACAAAAGCTTGAATGGGTCAACTACTTTCTTCCTTGAATCTCCGCGGTAACTCTGATATAGTACCTGAGATAGGCTTTGATATAGAAAGTAAAAAAAAAAAAAAAAAAAAAAAAAAAAGTAAACTTGAAGCATGTTCTTATTTTTTTTGTTTTTTACTAGCTGCTACACCTACAACAGAAGAGTTAGAAATTTATACCGAATTGCATGGGTTATTGATTGATCCCAGAGCTAATCTGTTGAGTTCTTTTAAACGTTATGAGCCAGCCTCGGATGCTATTCGAGATGCCATTGCTTCACCCAGTTCAGACAATGAAGATAAAGCATGGGAAGCAGTCATACCAACAGTAAACATGTTGCGTACATTCTACGGTTATTCCTCCGATTTAGGTAATAGAACTGAAAGAGGAAGGGGGGGAAAGAAGATATTGATTTTTTATGTTGAGAATAGGAAGAGGTATTCCATCCTTATTGAATGTATTATGCAGAGATGGAACAACCAAGGATTTGGACAGACATCCGGGACTAGCCAAATTGTTTACTGATTTGCTTGATTTTGTTTTTGAATTTGATTATCTAAAGATCAGAAGCCCTACAATTCAGAACGACTTTTCTTTTTACAGGCGTACATTACAAAGAGGAAGAACAATGGAAGACGACCCAAAAAAATCAGATTTACGCACAGCGATGGATGAAGACGATCTAGCTAACCGAATATCTTTATTTATTGCTTATTCTACGCCCATGTTAAAATCTTTGATCGATACAATTACAAAATACTCACAGTCAAGTCAGACAGCAAAGAGCGTGGGTGAATGGTTAGCCAGTATCTGGGCAGTGTGTTATCAAACACTTTGTAAAAAGAAATCAACCAACACAGCAATCATCAGCTCATGTTTAAAAGTGATGGTGGTGACCATTATATTATATGATCACATTGATCCTCAAGGCGCATTCTCTAAAACCTCTCCTATTAACGTAAGCTTAGCATTGTATTACAAAGGCGCTAAAAATTTCTTCTTTTTTTTTTTTTAGGTGAAAAACTCACTAAAAATTATACAATCAACTAATACACAGCAAGAGCAATCAAGTACTATTAATCTTATATCTGCCCTACGCTATAATTCAAAGCATCTTAATGACGATTCAACACCTAAAGGGATTAAAAATATAATTATGGCTACTTAATATTTTTATTTTTCCTGCATTGAACTTTAAATAAAAAACCATACTCACTTTAAAGTTTGTAAAAATATTACATTAATTCAACACCCCGTTTGGGGGAGTAGAACCAACGTTCTTTTAGACGGCACGGAGAGAAAGAACAAACTTAGCTATCAGCAGCATTTTTTTTTTTAATCTCGTTATTTTTTACCATTGTATTTATTCTTGACAGTCTCTATTATAGCATAACTGTATCTCATAAAATAATTCTATTGCCAGATACTGAATTACAAGTAATAATGAGACAAGGTTTTTATTCCATGAAAAAAAAAAAAAAAAAAAAAAAAAAAAAAAAAAAAGGTAGGCTTAAAAAATAATCATATTATTCATGGTTTTTTTTTTTTTTTTTTTTACTGTTAAAAAAAATGTGGCAATGATTTCCTTATCAACTCCTATTTTTCAACACAGTGCCTCCACTCCCCTCCCCTCCTAATATGTTTGCGAGGAATACTGTGTGGTTCTTTGACAATTTTATTCTTAACTCTTCCGTCTTTTGACAAAATATCCACAAAGTCTGAACTAGGCAGATGCTTTTTTTTTTTTTTCCACAACGTTCTGGAGAGAAATACAAGTCTTTGTCCTCATCATTGTCCTCCTCCAAAGCTCTCGGGTAGACACAATGCCCTTGTTGAGAGTTCTTTCGCATCTTGGTCAAGTTCTTTTCCAGTGGCGAGCGAATAGACTATCAGTCTCTTGTTTTTTTTTTTTTTTTTTTTTTTTTTTTTTTTTTTTTTTTTTTTTTCAGTCTTGATGTTAGACCTGCTTCCAGTTTCAAGTTAATTGAAAAACAGTGTTGTCTTATCTGCGAAAAAAAAAAAAAAAAAAAAAACATCTATTCCATAAAGGGTGCAAAGTTAAAGTCAACTTTGAGTTTAAAGGCCATGAATGTACCTTAAAACATGTCGGAAATCATAGCCATAAGACCTATTTGCCCAAACCATCTGACAGTGGAAGAAAAAAGGTCAAGTTAAACAAAAGTTTTCAAGAAAGGTCCATTGGTCACACCAAAGGCTGCTGTAGTTGGTGTATATCTGCCAAAACGGGAGGGGGGAAAAGTTGTTGAATCCTTTAATGATTCAATAAACAAAATTTTAAGTAAACAAGAACTACGTCAAGTACGAAATTAATGCGTCAAAGAGAAACCAAGAGATGGCAAAAGGAGGCGAGCTTCTTAGTGAGTTTGGCAAGATCGAAAAAAAAAAAGAAAAAAGTTTGATGAATTTATTCAGTCTGCTGAAGTTGCTTCTTCCAAATTTTGTATCATTTTGGCTTCTCCTGAAATGAAGAAGTATGACCTCCCATTTAACGTATACCCCCCCATTGTAACAAATATTACCTATAAGGCTGTTGAAGATGGATACTGCCTTTGGTCTTCTGTGCTATATATATATACCAGTGCTTAACAAACATTTGGTCATTTACCAAGAAATAATCAGTAGATTAGAAACGAGATACTTTACAAAGTATTTTCGAAAGATTTCTCGAAAATTTCGAAATTAAACCCGAGAAATTCATGGGTGCTACCATAACTTGGTATTAGCCCGACAAACTCATTTGTGTTTGATCTTGACGACGATCATTGGTCAGAATGGTTCACAAAGCAAAAAATTACAAGAGATAAATGAAGCGGCAGAACATCAAAAGAAACATCTGCCTCAAGAAATGAAAAGTTACCTTGACGTTCTACCTGAATCTGAAAATATCAACGTGCTTTTTCAAATACTTCAACGAACAGCAGATAAACCCAAATGATCACCGTGGGCTTTATTTTTTAAAAACCACACTATTGTACAGTCTTGATTTGTTCAGGATATCTTACTTGCCTCTAACTGACCAAGGAGAAAGGGATATAATGCGTAGAGTTTGGGTTATAATTGACTGAGCATTTGATGGAAGCAACTTAAAAGTAAGAAATGAAAAAGGCACTTTCGCTTCCAGATTGGATAAAAATAAAAATAAAAAAAAAATAAAAAAGGAAGATTGCAGCTATCACATCTATGATTAGGCAACGGCCATCTGACATACCTGATTTATTGATATATTACGATCGATATGAACTTTGTTCAGTTGAAGCCGGAAAGGGGAAAAGTAACGATACTAAACAAAAGAATGATTCTAGCAAATTAGCAGTGAACTGCAAGCAAATGCTTTTGAATTTATCGTATCATGCACCATCGCTGCAACAAGACATATCAATTATTGGGATGAGCATCAGTGAAATGAAATTGACAATATATGAATTTGGTAATCCAAAAGGCATGGTCTGTGTAGATAAAAAAAAAACGGATGAATTGTACTTTCCGGTTCACATAATCGAGTGGAGAAACAAGATGATTTTTTTTTTTTTAAAATTTCACTTTTAAATTGAATAGTGGCGGTGATAATGCGGGGAGGGGGAGCACTCTTATGCCGCTACTCTATCTCGTACATTGGAACTGTAATCTCTTTAAAGCAAAAAAAAAAAAAAAAAAAACGCCAAAATTGCAAGGAATATTTTTAAGCACGAGTCGGAGTGCCTGTTTTGATGATGGTTGAACAAGGTTTTACAACGAAAACATGGATACAAGTCCGACAAGCATTGACCGCGCACCTCCCTTTCTTCCTCCCCTTCCCCCCCAAAAAAAAAGCTTTACAGAAACTTTCAAAAAAAAAAAAAAAGCTTTGCCAGTTAGGTAACAACTTGTTCACATCAAACCTTGATTAGAATAAAATTCAATAGACATAAATATTAACTTGCTAACCGCAAAATACGGTCAATAGATGAAATATCATGGTCCTTGATGTAGTTCTTTATTCTATGCTTATCAGATACATTTTTTTTTTAAAAAAAAAAATCAGTTCAATAAACAATTAACATCTTGTGTATAAGCGTAAAAGAAAAAAAAAAAAAAAAAAAAAAAAAAAAAAAAATTAGATCCGCAAAAATTAACTGTGAACATCAGATTAAACCAATAAACATGGAATCTTTATTGTTCCTCTTTTGCAACAATGTGGAAAAAAAAACTCCTTATTGTTTTCCTAGGATTTTCCTTTTTTTTTTTAGAAAAAAATATTCTGGCTCCAATTTTATTAATTGCAGTTTACTAACCTGACAAACAAACTGTAATTAAGACCATCTTTTCTGTCTTGGAAGGACCTTTAAGAGCAGTTTCACTGAAAACTAATTTTCATTTAATAAAATAGGGAAAAACTGGATTTTTTTTTTCTTTTTTTCTTTTCTTTTTTTTTTTTTTTTTTTTCCTTTTCTTTCCCTCTCTTTTTTCTCTCATTAATAACAAATATAATTTTTTTTTAAAAAAAAGGTAAGAAGAAAACTAAACGAGATTACAAAAAAGAAACAAAGAAAAAAAAAACTCATTTGACATTCTCTCTCTCTCTTTAATTTGGGCATTCCTTCACTTTTTATTATTATTATTATTCCATATTCACTACCTCGTGTTATAAAACGTGGTTCTTTTACACAAAAATTGCTTTTTTTCGGCGTTTGAAGATGATGCTTTATAAGTTAGTTGTCCTTGGTGATGGTGGTGTTGGAAAGACTGCATTAACCATTCAAGTAAGTGTTTAAATTATTGTACCAAAAAAAAAAAAAAAAAAAAAAAAAAAAGAGGGAGGATTATAACTAAATGTGAAACTAATATCAATTCTCCTTTCCCCTCCTCCTCTTCCTCCTTTCTTTAACAATTTAGAGGTAAAAAAATATATACAAATATATATGTTGCTTACAAAGATAGATGTGATATTAAATATGATTAATAGACATATGATCCAACCATTGAAGATTCATATCGTAAACAAGTGGTGATTGATGATCAACCCTGTGTTCTCGAAGTATTAGATACTGCTGGTCAAGAAGAATATACTGCATTAAGAGATCAATGGATTAGGTAAAAAAAAAAAAAAAAAAAAAAAAAAAAAAAAAAAAAAAAAAAAAAAAATTTTTTAAACCCCCCAAAAAAAAAAAAAAAAAAAAAAAAATTATTAGAGATGGCGAAGGCTTTTTATTAGTTTATTCAATTACATCCAGATCCACATTTGAACGTATAGAGCGTTTCCGTAATCAAATTTTCAGAGTCAAAGATGTAGACAATGTGCCCATGATGTTGGTCGGTAACAAGTGCGATAAAGTAACAGAAAGAGAAGTGACTAGAGAAGAAGGTGCTGCAATGGCTAAACAATTAGACTGTGATTTCATCGAAACCTCTGCAAAGACATGTGTGAATGTTGAAAGATCATTTTATCAAGTGGTTAAAGCTATTAGAACCCAAAGAGATGGTTTGAACCCTGGTGGACCAAAAGGAAAGAACAAGAAAGAGAAGAAAAGCAAGTGTTTGATCTTGTAAATGGAGTGTGTTTTTGTGTTTGTATTTCTACATTTTTTTTTTCCCTTTTTTTTTTTTTTTTACATACAATACACACATACACTTGATGTGTGTATAATATTTCTTATTTAATCTCTATCTTCCCCTCCCCTCTTCCCCCCCTTTTTTTTATTACAAGTAATAAATTATTTTTTTTTTCTACTTCATGAAGCGTGATTTTTGAACCATTGTGTAAGGTTTTCATATACAAGAAAGGTAATACAAGTTCCAGGTAACACTCTAATGACGTTAGGTGCTAAACCCTTATAAAATCCTCCATATCCTTCTGCTTTCATTATCTTTTTCACACAATCAATTACTCCTGTATATGTATCCATCGTTGCTTGGTTCTATGTTCAAAGTTCAGAATCCATATCTTTTTCCTTTCATGGTTCTTTACCTGAAGTCTACTCTTGACTACTTGATAAGGATAAGTAGAAACAGCTGCTATCACTTTAGACGTCACTGCCATTACTAAATACTCTGTTTGATCCAATTTCGCATTCAATTCATCTGAAGAAATAATTCCCTGTCTTTGTCTCATCTCATTTCTTCTCTTCTTCAATTCCTCATAAACCATAAACTGTATCGCACCGTGTGATACACCAAAAAGTGCAGGTACTAATCCTCGATAAAGTCCTCGAATGCCTTCTTCACCGTACAGTCGTCTTAAACCATCCGCTAATCCCTTGTATGCACCCGGTGTGTATCGTGTTGTAGTACACATTCGTGTTTTAGTAACCCATAGAGGATTAGCCATTAAAGCTATCAATACACCTGTTTTTTTTTTTTTTTTTTTTTTTTTTTTTTTTTTTTTTTTTTATTATTGTTTTCTTGATTTATACCTGCTTCTGCAGAGGCAGTCAAATGTTGTAAAGGTGATAATTTCCCTTCTTTATCTTTTGTCATATACTTTTTAAGTAGACTATACCTGTATAAACAAATGTTTAATTTCTTTTTCTTTTTTTTTTTTTTTTTTTTTTTTTTTTGATTTTTTCGTGACTTTACCATCCAAAATAAAGTCCCCAACTGACAGCAGATCCCGTCATGCTAGGGACAAAACCTCGATAAAGCCCTCGAAAGAGACCTTCTTCTGACAGAATGGTCTTAAAGGTCCTCAGTGTACCACCAAAAATAGATTTTTGTTTTGACTGTCGAGAAGTATTAACTAAGAACACAATAATGAGTCTATCTTTTTTTTTTTTTTTTTTTTTTTTTTTTTTGTTGTTAAAATCAGCAATCTAACAAAAAACCTTGGAATCGAACCTTGATTAGATCAAGAGGATGAAGAAAAGCAGTGGACACCATGCCTGCTCCAAATCCTGATAATGCTTGATCCTAAAAAAAAAAAAAAAGAACTTAGATTTGAAAAAAAAAAAAAAAAAAAATGGGTTTATTTACTGTATGAGGAGATCCTGTGAATGAAGCTACTTTGCTTGTCATTTTTTTTTTTTTTTTTCAATTAAAAAAAAAAAAAAAAAAAAAGAAAAAAATCTGGTATTGAATTTTTTTTTTTTATTGACACAACAAATTTTCCAAATTCATATTTCGATCTGAAGATTTAGAGACTATGGTATCTTTGTTTATAGGGATAATTAAATCCTGTGTTGAGCCTTTAGATAATAGATCCATTGGTTTTAACCCTGTTGGAGTGAATAGATTGCTATGCTTTTTAGAGATGGGAGAAGATGGCTCTGACCAGCTTTCTTCTTCTTCTTCTTCTTCTTCCTCTGTTGATGGTGGTTGTGGTTGTGGTTTTGCCTTTCGTTTTATTGGTAGTTGATCCGGGTCTTTGCCCAAGTCTTGTACAACTTTCCTCAGGTATGTGATATAATCTATAGCACCCTGAAGTACAGTCATTTTATGCAAGTTGGATCCATCAGCACAAGAAGGAATCAAATCTTTCAATTGTGTTATTTTATCATTAATTCTCTCTCGCCTCCGTCGTTCGATAGCACTGTGTGAAATTTTTCGAGCTTGCTCTCGTTCGTCTGCAGTCGAGTGATTTCGTCCAACGTTAGGAGGGAGTTGGGGTGAGAGTTGGAATGGATAGAACGGAGTCGGACTTGTTTTTGGAAGAAGACGTGGTTGGCTGTTGGAGGCAAGTGTAGGTGATTGACGAGGAGATATGGGCGGTGGATGAACAGGCAAGTAGTAAGAATGTGGACCAGAATAAACAGGATAGGGTATAAAATGGTAAGGGACCATTGGAGGTGGTAGAGCCACATTGGGAGAAGGTGCTATCTTGCTTTCACTCACACTTGATCTTTTTCTCTTCCTTTGTGGAGACATAGTGGACATCAAAATAAATACAAAAACAAAAACAAAAAAAAAAAAGAAACAAGAGAAAAAGAAGAATAGTAAAGCCCTTTCCCTTGAACAACATTTATAAAACAATCATACCTTTTATCCAATAGTGAATGTATCAATCACCCACGTGTAATTCTGATTGGTCGAATCATGGTCACGTTCCAAAGGTTTGACTTATTTCACTTTCTTACAAACCCCCTTATTTTTTTTTTCTCTCTCTTTCCACAATCCCACTTGTGTCTTCTCTCAAGTACACGTGAGAATCTTTCCTTTCTTTTTTTTTTGCCTCCATAAATAGAGAAGAAAACAATTTTTTTTTTTCAGTGGAAATCCGAGTGAGCAAAGACCACCTGAGATTTAACACAATACCAATCGCTCCCTACAATCAAGAAACGTTTTTTTTTTACCCCGCATCATCTATAAACTTTTTTTTTTTTTTTGCATTACTTTCTCCCAAGCCAAGAACTGTGGCTAAAAAATCCTTCCTAAAGAACAAACAGCCCAACTTTGGATATTTTAATATGAAAATAAAATTAAAAAAAAAATCTTGTTGTTTTAACGACGATCATTTCAAAAAAAGCATAACAAGAAAATGCTACTCGTCCAAAAATATCACAAGAGACCTTTTACGTGTTTGCACGTGTAAAAAAGGAACGTTAATCTATTGGTTAAATGATCCCATTGGGACTTTTTTTTTTTTTAGAATTTTTCCCAGCATGTTATCTACAAAAAAAAAAAAAAATACACGATCATTTTTGGTGCTTAATTATTAGTTTATGCACTATAAAAGTGTATATCTATATATAAATATATATCGAACCAAGAAATCCAATGACTTGATAATATTCATTAGCGCGCTCCTTCTCCCTCCCCCCTTTTTTTTTTGCTTGGGTTATTCAAAATTTTGAAACAAACTTACAAAAAAAAAAAAAAAAAAAACTGGCTCAGAAAGATGGGTTACACTGAAAACTTGATATCATCCCAACATGAGTTCTTATCTTTTGTTATCTTTATCTTTGCTGTATCCATCGATCAAATAGACCAAAGACATATTATCCTTCATCGTATCTTTTTTTTTAAAAAAAAAAAAAAAAAAAAACTTCCAAAGTAGTATTATGTTACCATCGGGAAAAGGAGCTTTTTAGACTCAAAGTTTAAGCTCGTCGTACATCCCGTATTCAGGAACCGTTTGTGTGTGTGTGTGTGTGTGTGT
>JNDS01004825.1:0-17273 GCA_000697035.1 Rhizopus stolonifer B9770
GAAAAAATTCAAAAAAAAAAAAAAAAAAAAAAAGAAAAGCACAAGAAGATTGTCGAGGGAGTTGCTTAATAGTTTAGGACTGAGGTTCATCTACAAAAGAAAGTAAAAAGAGCTAGCCATGTTGAACAATATAGCAAGAGTTGCATAGAGCTATCCAAGCACTGTATGAAGATTATTTCCATTAAAGGTCATAACGTGACAACAAAAAAAAAGCATGTTCATGCAGTGCAACAGGCCGATCACATTTGAAAAATGTGGAGCGTGCCTTTATTTATTTATAAGGAGCGACATGCTACATAAAAGGTGTACTCGATCGCGATATTTCATAACTCTATTTACTGTTAAACTCATAATTTTCCCGCAATTCACACGATTTACTAAATATTGTATATTGTGGTGTGACTATAATTCAGTGGCCCCATGGTTCTTTGTATGTGTCACTTAGAACAATATATCGTTTAAGCGGAAAACGCGATTTTGTTGTACTACTAATAAGTATAACTGTGTTTTCATTATTGAGCTAAAAAATTAACTCGGTGTCATCATTTGACTATTGTATAACTATGGCGGAGCCAGCTCAATCTATTACGGAAATCATAGATCCACTTCAATTGGACATGGTGGTGTCGGTTTATTTTAAATTCATGTTCAGAGTATTGTTGAGGAATGAAAGCGTTTATTGATAATGATGCGTATAAGATATTATACATGTTTAGATTATTTCGTTTATATTTTTACAGAGGGAATTATTGAATTGTAATGATGTGAGTATTTGCTTAATAAAATCTAGGTTTTGATGCATGTTCTACTAGGTCTATTTGTGAAGTTTCTCCATCGTCTACAACTTGATCTTCGTTGGTGCTTTGACTATAAAATGGCCCATTTTGATCGGACATATGATCTTCAGGGAATTCACATTTGCTCGAGTCCATGTGTTGCTGCGCTGTTGCCAAAGTTTCTTCAGAAAGCATTGCATCTTCATTTCTTATAGTACGCGGAGTCAAGTAGTTATTGTGCTTTTGAAATACTTGCTGATACTGAATCTGCTGCAATTTAAGTTCTTCAAATGCATTGGAACTGACACCTCCTATTTGATTTGAGCTAATAGCACTAGCTGTTGCAGAGTATTCTTGTGATGTAAAGTTGGAGTAGTCGTTGTAGGGTGTTGGATTGGATTTTTCCGCACTTGAAGTCTTTAAACCAAGAGAGGCATTTTCATCAATCTTCGGACTATTAAATATGCAAATGTGAGTTATACCAAATAATTTAAATGATAAACGTTACTTGATTAAGACCGCAATAACGATACCCAGAGTACACACAGCACCAAGGAAGTTCCAGACTGTACCCAAAACAACGGATCCAATCGTGTTGGGCATGATCTCGGGCCTCAAAATACCATAGAGCATAAGAACAGATGCGAACAGAGTTAAACAGACGACAATGAGGCCCATTACAGATCTAATCTTAAAGATACCAGTCTTGATAGATGTATAACGAGGTCCAGCAGTTGTGTTGAATTTTTTTAAGTGACCCTCTAAAATACGAATCAAACGGAGTCCAGAATACAAGACGGCAACACTTAAGCTTGAAGTTTCGAGGAACCAGGCAACATACAAAAGTCGAGTGATTATGATGGATGTATGGAGATTCTTTTCGGCCATAATTCCAGCTGCCAAAGATAAGGAATTGTTGATAATAAAAGGGCTTAAAAAAAGACTTCCACTGATAAGATCAACTACCTTAGGTGACGGTAACCAGCTATCGGAAATAACTTTATGACTCTATTCACAATCTATTTTCAGCCAAGATATTTTTTTTATATGTGTTTTTCACTTACATCTGCTAATGTCTGGGCTATACCAATAAGATATAAAGCAAATGCTCCATATCCAAACTGCCAAGGAAATTCATACATGACTACAAAAGTGTTATTAGAAAACTAAATTATATGAATATAATTGATCTTACATGAGCGAGAAACCATATCTTTTGCGATGTCGGCAATTAATATTGCACTAGACAATAATCGGACTAGATTTACCAAAAAAAAAAGATATGCTTTTAGTATGTGAAACATCCAAAAACCTGCTCTATTACTTACGAATATTAAACAAGACAATGAACATTAACATACAATCAATAGGCTTAGGTCTGAAGCATCCCTTGGCTAAATTGATATCAAATAACTGATGTCCTTTAATAAAGAGTCGGTGGCATATTAGTGCTGTGCCTGAAAATATCAAAGGATTGAGTAAACAGTTTAGTTGCAAAAATTGAAAAAGTTTAAAAGTTTTAATTTACCCAATACAACAGTTATGCCGCTGATACCAATGTTGATAGCGTGAACAACGGTCATAGGTGTCTTCTCCTCGCAATCTTGCAGTGTTATTCTCCAATCACAGTGACATATGCCATCTATGCAAATTCTTTCCAGTGTTTCAGAGTTCATTTGCTATTAAAAAAGGTATTTGTTTCTACCAAAAAGAGAAAAAAAAAAAATAAGAGGATTAAGAGTAAGATTAAAAAGGGATAAAATAGAAAGAAAATAGAAAAAAAAAAAAAAGAAGGAAAATACAGAAGCCTTTTTAAAGCTGAGGTTTACATGATCCCAGTTACTGGTTGATAGATGTCATTGGTCTTTTTTCTGTTTACAAGCAAATTAATTGTCTAATTTTCATTCTCAGTTTAAGTTTAGTACCACTCATTACAGAAAGTAGATAGATCGATCATTTAATCCAAATAAGGCACAATGCTTCTCATTTTGACAAAGTACTTATTTTTCTAGAATGTTGTCTTTTGGTTCCTGAGAAATTCGGTTTGTTTATTTAACGATTTCAGCACATAACTTTGTGATACTTGTAATGACAGTCAGTAACACGAAAACAGCACGAGCAGTTTGTACCCGCGAAAACTTTTTATCCATTATCTAAAATTTTTATTCGCGAAAATTCAGCCCGTATAATAATGTTCTTAGTACTATATAGTAACACATTTATGCTGTCACTCAGATGAATCAAGTACAAAAAAGTTGTTTTTGAAAAAAAAAAAAAAAAAAAAAAGAACGGATGCCATAAATTATAATCCGGTAGGAGACTTATTTACTAACCGAACGTAAAAGAATATTTCATTTCAAATGGAGAAACGTGTTTGTGTATCTTCAGAAAGCGTGGATTTATCGAGATCTTTTAGACTGAATACAAAGAGCATCTGAAGTATAAGCACGTTTTATTAACAGAATAATGCAGGTACTATGCTAAGCACTTCTCAAAAACGCGGTAATATGTATATATAGGTTATATCTTGAACTGAAGGATGGCGTATCTGCGTCTTAATTACCGTAGATCTTTGCTTATTTTTATTAACCGTCCAAAGGGACAGATCTGAGTCAAGTTATCAAAGATAATAATAATACTTTTAAGAGATAGTCAGATAATGGTTTAGAGTATTAAAGTTCTGAAGCAATAAGAGAATATAAAAAACAGGCAATTCTCAAAGAAGCCATCGTTTTCTTTTTCTTTAGAATAAAAGCTGTAGATCAATAATATCTTTAAGACAGGAGATAATTCTCAAAGAGACCATTGTTTTTTTTTTTTTTTTTTTTTTTTTTTAGATTATGCTTGATGAACGTATCCTCTTAAAAGGGTCCTTGACACCCCAATAAGATGTACGGAGTGCATTGCATATTGTTATTAAGACAAACTTAACTTTCGAAAAAATCCCGTAGATTATCGTTCTTTGTCTAAAGTGTCATAGCTAAAAACAAGAAAACACGAGGACAAAGAGGGGGGAAGTTTTCTGTATTTCGAAAATGTAATTAGCTCCGAAATTCTGTCTTTTTCCAAATGCCTTATTTCCCTCCTTTTAATTTACAAAACCGATCTGTGTTATAATGCCCGCCTTAGAACAATCAAGCTTCAGATTCATCGCCTGTGCTCGCTATATTGAAGAAAACATTTATAAGTATTTGATGAGCTACTTTAAAACAAAAATTGACTTTTTTTCTCTACGTTTTATTAACATAGTTTACTCCATCAGCCGTGCTACTCTTATGGCGGAGAATAAATAGATGCTCATACTTTTATGCATCCTATTGAGACAATTGAATATATTGCCCAATATCCTCTATAGCCATTCGATGACCCTCATATTTTTTTTATGATGTATTTTATTCTAGCTTAAATGGGTCATATTTGTTGAAGAATAAGCTCAGATGGCTTCAAATTTAGTCATAATTATTGTTATACTGATTCAAAAGCATACAATATTTCAGAAGCTCCAATCCACAATATTCACTATTGTATATATAAAAACCAGTTGTTTACTGATAAGTTCAAGTCTTTTAAGCAATAAAACATCACTGCTAAAGGTCGTGTTGCTGAAGATTATATATAATTATTAACAATTATTAACAATTATTAACAATAGAGCTATGCAGACAGTATTTTAAATCAGAAATAGGTGGGATGTTATGGGTGTATCCTAATTATTAGATATTTTCAATTTTAAAAGAATAAAGTCTTTAAAAATACAAGTAGCCTTTGATATAAAATATCAGGTTCTGAAAGGTTATATAAATCGTCAAGATTGACTTCAACAAGATCCTTAATAAGTAGGACGCAATGTGCTTGTTGATAAGCTAGAACAAAGCTAAATAGATGTGTAGTCAGGTACATAGTATTCTGTCAAAAAAAAAAAAAAAAAAACACTTTCAGCAAAGAACTTATATTTCTAGTCCACAATCCCTACGCCACAAATGGTGGATGATCTATTGAGATAATCGTCACTACAACCAAACAATTAAACTGTATCATTGAGAGCAAATGTGTGTTCATGATATGTCTTTATTACACATATAAGAAAGCGGATATTGTTTCTCTGTGGAAGTTCAATACAATTAAATAGCACTTTTATTAAATAATATTCACAAAAGTCAAAGAGAAAATGCAAGTACAAAGAAATGATCTCATCAACAGGAAAACCTCAGAGAACAAAGAAGAAAAAAAAAAAGAGTTCCGTATTGTCGGCTGAGATCAGGCCAAGAACTTCATATTTGGCGGAATCAGAGACTTTTGTGATACATTTGGGCTCTAACTAGTTAGATTTGAAGGTTACACGGATGTGATTTACAACTTTTCAGTTTAATGTTACACTTTTTTTTTTATTACTCGTTTGTAACTTTTATATTAAACCAGCAACTTCCCATTTATTGTTGCTTTAATTAAAGGAGTATTTGCACAAAAATGCTCATAAAATACAGGGAAAATAAAGCTAAGAAACGACAATTGAAAGATTAAAAGGAATTGAAAAAAACAGTTTTATACTATCCAATAACGCAATAACAACTCTTGGACGTACATATTGACTTTTAACAGGTTTTCTGTTAAAAACACGAATCCGGTGAGGCTTCTTTTTCTTTTTTTCTTTTTTTTATATTTCAGATTGGGTGATGTAACTAACTTGCTGGAACTGACGGAATTGTAAAACCTGAACCATATTTTTAGGAAATTAAAATGAAATTTTGGTAACATCGGAAAGTCTTATCATTAGCCTTAAAAATTCGCTATCAGATTGACCCCAAAAGAGTGACAATTAAAGACAATTAAAAAGAAATATATTGTGAGTCCAATAGGTAATTACGTATGGGCCAAGATAAAATAAGAAAGCGTTACAAGTGACGGGACAGTTACATAACGAGATGCTTTTTTTTTTTTTTTTTTTTTTTTTTTCTAAAAGGATATGAATTTGACATGCCTTAAAAAAAGAAGCCGGGGAAACCGTTGTGCGAATTTAGTGGAACTCTATTTTTTTTTTAAAAAAAAACACTCTGAAGTGAGTTGATCCTTGATTAATACAGAACGTCTTCACATCAGATAATAAAGCATTGCTTTTCATTGATGGTATATTAAAATAATTCAATCTACACTTTCATCACTAACAGGACATGTAGTTAATATAGACCAGTTCTTACGGCATGTCATGTAAATGCAAGGCAACACATCAACGTAGCTTACTTTGCGAAATGTATCAAGTGTTTTTGACAAATGGTGCTTGATGTATACAAATCATGCAAATTGGAAATCAGAAGAGAGGATCACATACTGTTCGTAAAGAATATCGTTTTATATGTTCGAATAAATCATAAAATTTTAAAACCACCATCGATGGATAAAAAATTGTCGCGGTGTAATGTGTCAGAGAATTAAATGCACCAAAAAATTTTTTTTTTTTTTTTTTTTTGTTGATTTTGTTTTTACTTGTGCCTAGGAAGATAATTGAATAAAATACAGTAAGTTTTATTCTATACTGCCTGTTTTGTTCCAAAAAATTGTTCCGTTTGATTTAAGCAATCCAACTTTCTTACGCTTATTCGTAGACCTGGTTTTGGAAGTCTTATTTAGACGTACATGAGATTTAGAGCTCTGAAACATAGTATTGAGAATGTCATTGTAAGCCTCTAGGTAAATTTAGCTAGTTTTTTCTATAGCAGGTGTAATTTTGCCTTCCAGTCTTTGATCTTGTTGCTTGAGAATGTAATAGCTTTAAAATCAGAACAAGTATCCGAAATTTATTCCATTCAATATCAACTTTTTGTAAACCATTTTTTTTTATAGATGTCAAGGTTTTACTCATAGACTACTACTAAATTATAATCAAAAACGCCAGATCCGTAAGGCAAATCTCCATTCGTGCACCGAACCGAGTTTAACTTCTTAACAAAAGCAAAAGAAATAAGATTCCTTAATATTCTAGCTCTTTACTATGATTGGTGTCCTCCAACTCCTTATCTAATGAGAAACACGAACAAATATGCACAGAACAGGTCACGTGGAGAGAACTTTAGATCGCTGTACAAACATAAAAAAAAAAAAAAAAAAAAAGATTACTACAAATGTGAATTTATTTGACACGGTTAAGACAAATTCTCTCTTTTGTAGCAAATCGAATGACTGCTGTGTTATGTAACAAGTAAAAAGGGAGTTAGTCTATATTCTCTTGGCAATTTGAGATTTTTTTTAGATACAAGTAGGCTTTAAAATAGACTCAAAATATATAGACTCCTGTAGCTTTCACATGAATTTTTATCAAAACTAGTGCAAAATCTTGTTTGTAGAAAAAAGAAAAAAAAAAGAAAAAAAAAAAAAGCTCAATTCTCCTTGGGCAAGCAGGTCTATTTGCATCTTCAATTCATAGTTGTAATCTATAATGCATTTGTATGGTTATTAAACAGTAAAGAACGTTTCAAACGAGGATTTTACAACTCAGTTTTTTTTTTTTTTAAAGGGGAATGCATTGGTTGCACTAAGTACTAGACTTTCAAATAAGTAATTGTACTTTAAGCGAAATTAGGATGTGTCTTCTTATCCTTCTCCGTGAAAAAGAAAACGCGCATTTTCATGTACGTTATATTCTGCGACATACGGAGAGAACTCAGCGCAACTTTTTTTTTTTTTTTGACACATGAGTATGATGTAATTAAAGTGCGTATCCAATGAACATACTTCCCTCAAGTTACTTTAATTATAGGAATTTTTTCATCAAAAGAGGGGGAATGTCTTGCCGTAAAAGGTTATTGTAAATGATCGTTGGAAAAAAATTGAACGGGATTTGCTCTCAAACTCTCAGGAGTGCTGATCTCAAACTCTGAAAGGAGAGCTGTCGGACAATGATATTCGTTCTAAGGAGATGTGTTGCACAAACGTTTTCTTATGGACCGTGCTTTTTGTGATGAAAAAAAAAAAAAAAAAAGATGGCTATACATACAAGAAGATATTTATTTTTTAAATAAAAAGTATCAACTATAACACATGTGTAATGAGTTGACAAGAAAAATTTAAGGAGTCATATGTAAGGGCAGTGAGAGTGAAGTTTTCTTTTTGAATAAAGATAGATAGATAGAGAGAGAGAGAGAGAAAGAGCATGCAAATGAAGTAGTAAACAAACAATAGATGAAATGAATAGAAGAAAGAAAAAAAATGCGAATAGGAAAAAAAAAAGGAACCCAAGATGATAGTTGTAGATGATGTTAGTTAGTAAGCAGGCATAAAGTTATTGAAAGTATTTTGATGAGTAGATGAGATAGGAGCAGTACTGCTTTTGTCTTTTCCTGTATGACGGTGAATACGAATGTGTTGGTTCAAGTTATCAGAGCGAGAAAAGCGTTTGGAACATGCTTGATAGGGACATTCATAGGCTATTAAAAATGTAAGTTTATGTGGTTTCTTAGTTATTAAGACTTACGTTTTTCCAAAGTATGAATTGATCGAATATGACGCTTCAAGTGTTCAGACCGCTTGAAAACCTTACCACATTCATCCTGTGTACAAGTAAAGACCTTTTGACCAGCAACACTTGGACTGTTGGACACTCTGCGGCCACGAGAACGTTTGACAACTTTTCCAGCTATTGCTTTGCTTGGACGACGCGTAGGTGGAGGGCTGATGGACATGGAACTATCGGCAGATGAAGAAGAGCAAGCAGAAGAAGCTCTTTCACGATAGATGCCATCCACAGGTACATTTAGAGATTCGTTCATGGGAGGGCAAAGAGGATGAAAACTGTTTCCAAAGTACTGTGGAGAGTACATATCAATAGCAGGATTAGCATACATCAACGGAGAGCGTGAGTTGTTGTTGTTGTTGTTGTTGTTGTTGGTGAGAGATCCAGAACTTGCTGTAAGCCAGGGATGAATAGTGGCTGAGTAGTTATAATCAGAGGATTGATAGTCGAGTTGAGAAAGTTCAACAAGAGTACTCATTCGTCTTTTGTCAGAAGTATCAAGTGGATGATGGTATTGATAGTCTTCGTAACCACTGAAAGGGCTAGGTGTTTGCTGTTCTTGATCAGAAAGATTGGACTCACTTGACGATAAAAGACCAGTAAAATAACTAGGACGACGACTGTAGTCTACACTGTCGTGTCGTTCATAGTTATTTAAGCATTGGCCGATTTCAATTCCTGGCGGTGTTAACTGATTAGGAGCAGAGACGGCAGATAATTCAAATGATGATGGATAAGCAGTCGTTGAGTACATGTTCTACTAGAGAGTTAGTTCACTTGTCATTTTTTTTTTTAAAAAAAATAATTTATTTACCAGAAAAATCTTTCGAGTAGGGAAGGTAATTGGGTAAGCGAGTGAATGAGATAGTTTACAAGAAGACTTGTAAAAATTGGAAAAGAGTGAATAAGTGAGATAAAGTAGAAAATAAGAAAAAACATAAGACTTAAATACTAGATTTTGGCTGTGCATGACAATTGACGTTGCTTGTAGATTATAAACTAAAAATAAACAAACCAATGAGTAACCATAAAATCCCTTGAATAGTTCTTTTCCCCTATTTGTGTATTGTCACACAAACATTCAGAACCGATCTTTCTCCTTGTTTATTGTTGTTCTATCATTTCTGAAATTATTAATTTAAACTATTACAAGCAAAGATAGCTCAACCTTTTCTACATTTCCATAACAAGAAATTAAAAACCTTTTCTGATAAAAAGGGAGTAAAAATGAAAAAAAAAAAAAAAAAAATTGTTTGTAGCTAACAAGAAAGGTCTGCACGCATATACCAGGCGGTCCCTTGTTACATAAGAGATCGGCAAATCTCTTGATTTAACATATTGTCAATTTCTTTAATTGACAAAGCTGTCCCTTAGCACTCTTTTGATCTGGTCAAGTCTTTTTAATCCCTTCCTATTTTAAACAGGAAATTACACACTGGATTGACAAGACTCCATCCTGCGTATTGGCGATCTTTCATATAAACAATGCATTTTGATTACAGTGAAAAGTGTACATGTGTCAATGGATAAAGGAGCATTGGAGATTGCCCATAGTTGGGAATATTATATTGAGCAAATAGGGAACATAAGAACGTGTCTAAACAATCAGTCTTGCTCTACACGAGTTTTTTTCCTTTCTCATGTTGCATGATAATCATCATCGTGTCTTCTGGATGGTCCCAGCAGATTTTGTTCTTCTTCATTATCGACAAGCTCCTGTAAATCCTCTTGGATGTTATCTCTCTGTCTTTTAAATAAAGATACTAAGAATCCAAGTGAAAATATAGCCAAAAACACCCATTGTGAGTAGTAAAAGAACAGGCCAAAGAAGGGTGTGTTTACAATAATCTTATCAATCAAAGTAGATGACACGGTCGGTGTACAAATATCTATTTTTGTTAATTCCAAGAACCTCATCTTTCATTTACCTGTTGGTCCGTAAATATCACAAGGCACAATCTTTTCCTTGTTTTCAGAGCAGTCTCTTTCTCCACCCATCGTTTGATTACACTAAAATTTACATTTTTTTAATTTACATCTAATTAATACAACTCTTTACATAAACTTGGCTTCCAAAGTGTGCATAACCAGGGGCAACAGTGGTTGTCATAGTATAGTTTAGTGCTAGCAAACTTAATGTCAACAGAACAGCAGATACCAATAAAGCTTGAGGGGCTGTTGCTCCTTTTCTGATGCTATACAAATTAATCCAAAGAAATCGTATACCAACGTGTATAATCCCAGACAAGGTTGCTAAGAAGAAGTAAATAATTAAACCGACCATGAAGACGTAATCCATCAAGAACATTTTAGACAATTTAACAAAAATAAAGTTGATCGGATTGAACAGATTCGGGTGATTAATAACATATCCACATTGACTTCCACAAATTGCATTAGCAATCTTATCCACTCTAGGGGAAATGTTTAATGAACGCGTCTTTCTCTCTGTATATTAATTCTTACATTGTCATGAAAATTGATACAACAATCACTAGAGTTATACATAGTAGCGTAGCCCCCAATATGAACTATAATGGTTATCAACTCCCTCTTGTCATTTTTTCTTACCTTAAAAGGTCGAAAAATACTAGATATCTTGTGAAATGTGCTTTGTTTACTTTGTTGAATGTTTTTTTGTCTTCTAGAAAGAACTCTATTCAAAATATCATAAGGAGTACTTAACACATGCGCGTTTTTACCTTTCTTCATCCACCAATCGTTCCAACTCATTTTGTTCTTTCGTAGGTAAAGATTTATTTCCATACCTAATCCTTATAGCACGCTGTCTTTCTTTGGCAACAATCAACATATTCTCAACATTTTCGCCTTCCTCCTCTAAACCCCTTCTGCCTTTTATCAAATCCATTGGCAACAGCGATAATCCAGGTGCCTATTTTTTTTTTTTTTTTTTTTTTTTAACAATTGAATAACTCATCGAATAATAATATACTTACAGTATAACCAATAAAAACAAGCATCCCAAGAAAAATGAGACATGCTAAAATAAACGAGATCGACTTTTCACCGTCTATAAACAAAAAACGGGTTGATCATGTGCACCTTCTTAGTATGTGCTTACAGTTCTCTGTCAAAAGTTTCTTGAACCAATCCAAATCAATCTTGGGGGGTTTGGTCGTCGGTTTTAAAAACAAACCAAAGATCAAGAGCAAAATGGATATAATAACAAAGAATGAGGTATATTTAAGTGCGCCATAGACTCTGTCTTTGAGGCACTGGTCTTCGTCGTACTCCTCATAAAAGAAATAGGCAAATGGTATCAAGAAAAAACAAAATATGGTTATAAAGCCATAGACAACTAGAAAAAAAAAAAAAAAGTTAGGAAAAAAAAAAAAAAAAAAAAAAGAAGAAGCTTTCCAGGAGGAAAACTTACCGTAATAGACAACCGTTGTCATATATGTGATTCCACTTATAACTTCAGGAGTTGCCCATTCCCTCTTTATGCCTGTCAAAGGGTCGACTGTAGCTGAAACCAGAAAGATATCGACAGGAAGCAAGGTCAAGGTTGAAAAGACTAAACCTAAGGCTAAAACAGTGATCACAGTAGCAAAGAGCTCGGAATCATATTTGGCTTGGTAATGTCTTGTGAATAATGTGGCGAGTACAAATAAAATCTAACATGATTCATGTCAACATCTCCCCTATATACAATCTACATTTTTCTTACAGGGACCACTATTCCGTAAGCAATCCAAGCAACACTCTCTATTGCTACTACCATAAAGTATGAAACAAGAATAGCGGAAGAGAGAGAGAGAGAGAGAGAGAGAGAGAGAGAGAGGGAAAGGAAATTAATTTATGCGGATTATTTATTTCTGAGATTGGTTTGAAAAACTTGAATACACCAAATATGCCCTACTGTTTGTTTGTTTTTCTTAATAGACAGATTTTGTGTAAATGTAACCTATCTGTGAAAGAGTTGAGCTAGATTTACTCGAGATTGCTGGCATTGCGTTGTCTGATTCAATCTGTGACTTTTCTTAAACGGAATATAGCGACATGTTCCTCTTTACGTTGGTCAATCTTCTGACCTTGTGCTCAGAACAAGTGATACTCACCACACTGTTTGTCGAGTCACATTGTAAATACTCTTTTGAATTTGGGTGCCTTTGTTTTTATTTTTTCAGACTTGAACAACTGTTTTTTTTTTTTTTTTTTTTTTTCGACAAGATTCTTTCAAGATGAACAGGCATCAACATGTCTGATTCTCAGTAGCTTAAATTATACAAATACTTGTGTTGTAACTTCTCCCATTTTCTTTCTTGAGATTTAAAGATACACTTGATATTGTTGTAGAAAAAGCTTTACAAGTGAAGCCTTGGAAACAGCATTGATTGCTTGTTGTTCCCAGTTGACTTCACTCCAACCTCTAATACAATACATGCTCTCCAAGCTTCGCTTTATTTTACGTATGTAATGACTTTCCAGAAAAAAAAAAAAAAAAAGAAAGTAGGTGCTGTTTAACTTTTATCTTCATAAATGCAACATAGTCATAGTCGTTGTTTGCTTATTGATCTATATAGAACGTCTCGTTTTATACCAGCATTTTGAATGAGTCTTATCATAATCAACAGGAGTTTTTTTTTTATTTTTTTTTTTTATCTAACCAAATCACACAGTAAGCATGTGAATTGTATTATTTGTGATTGTAGAACTGAGCATATGTAAACTGCTATTTTAGTCGATAAATTTGATTTAGCCAATTAGTAGTTAAAACCTAAAGATGCTGCAGAAAAAATTGATATAGCATTGGCTCAAGAAATGATGATACTTTCCACCTTTGATGATCAACCGGTAAAGCTAATTTTTCTCGGTATATTACTAACAGACACTTTGTATATAGGTCTATACTATCGTTCATCTACCAATTGCGACATGAAATATGTCGTTTCTTTGGATGCTACATCTAGCTACAGTGAATTGTATATGTGTTCTGTTGTGTCTGGACTAAATAATTCTAAAAATATAGATTACGATCTTGTCGAAAGACCAGTTCAAGACATCTAGCGATCACATCTAATATCAAAAAATATTTAAAACATTAACATGGATATCCTGACAAACAAAGAAAACAAGGATAGCTTTTTTTTTTTTTTTTTTATTTATTTAACCATGTTTGACTGCGTGAAATTAGAGATGTTTAAATCCTACACTCATTTTCATACAATAAATATTCGGAGATTGATTTTTTTATATAACCAATTTAGATTCTCTCTGTTGCTTGCCTTTTCTTTTCTTTTATTGCATGGAATAATGACAGATACCAACCGCCTCTCTGTACAAAATACAAATAGTTTACCACCTCCACTTCCAGTACCTGAAACTTCAACTTCAAAAGGCATGAACAGGTCAAAGACCGTGCGTAATCTGAATTCGGCTAGTAATAAAATGAAGGGATTATTCAAGCCAAAAGAAAAATCAAAAAAGGCAGACGAAAGACCAGGCATAAAGACGTCCAAATCATATGGACCTGGAGATAATGTGGCTATTCGCGAAGAGTTTCAAATTCGTAAATATTTAGATATGCAACTCCCCCCCCCCTTTTTTTTTTTTTTTTTCCTTCTTCTCTCTTTCTTTTTTCTTTATTAAACAAATACCCTTTCTTTTTATAGTAGAACAGATGCCACTAGTTAAAGAAAACGTTCATCCAGAAGACGAACCCCTTCAACAAGAATTAGACCAACTAAATGAACTTGTCGCTCAGAGAATGGCAGAAATTCAACAAGAAAAAGCAAGAAAAGAGAAATTACAAGCAGACTTGGTTGAGGTACAAAAGACCTCCAAGGAAAGAGAAGTTGAATATTCTGCTATCGAACACAGCTTTTTTGAACACACACGTTCAATTCGAGCTACCGATGACGACCTTTCGACCATTCGTGATTCGTTCAAACTACTCAAATACTCCATCGCTCGTCTCATCATGACTCTCAGTAAAAAGGCAGATAAGGCCAGGGCAGCAGATAAATTTGTCAAGACCTGGCCTCACTTGACTATTCTAGAGATCCCGACAAATGAAATAGAGTCTTCTTTGGTCAATTTGTTGTCAGAAAAATTGGTGCATGAACACCTCGTTCGATCTGTATTTAATGTGCCTGTTTATCCTGGACTCAAAGTTAATGAAGCTTACGACGCACTTCACCACTGGCTTCAGGCCCATTCTTCTCAATTTTCCGTGCGTTTGCGTCAACAAATGGCAGTGGTGATTGCAAAGAGCAATAAAGAAAGTGAAATTCAACTATTGGCTCAAAAGGAAAAACAAAGGATTGCAGTAGCTATTTATGACGACCTGGCCGAAATTTATCATCCATTTTTGAGAGAGAACGATTCAACAGTAGAAGGCGAAAAGAGTTATTTAAACAAGATTTGTGATATAGTGGAAAAAACGCTTAAGTTGGCTATTGCTATTCGTGGACAGGATGTAGAGATCGCAACTGTGCCTATTGAAGAAGGAAAAGCGATATTTGATGAAGAAACAATGACAGAAGTAAAGGGTAGAACGAGTGGGATTGTTCGTTTTTCTATTTGCCCTACCTTTATAGGTGGAGACAAAGAGCATGGATTCCTTGAAAAAGGCAAAGTGGTTGTCACTAATTAATACCTGATTCCCCCCCCCCTTTTTTTTAATAAAACAAAGAAAAACAACGTGTATTTTGGCAATTTATAGATAAAAGCACATTTTGAGAGAATTAAAGAGATTATAAGCTTTTTGAAATATAATAAAATAAGATAGGAACAGCAAAAACTGCAATGAAACCAATTCCGGAGTAAACGATTAATTTTGTAACGATATCTACATCGTATCTAAGCGGTGCATCTTCAACCACAAGCAAACAAGTAGGATCTGTTGTTTGTTCTTTTTCTGAATTTTTTCCTCGATAAGATAATTTAGATTCCTGTTGTTCTCGCAAGTCAATGGCTGATTGAATACCAACGTGCTCATGATCCGCTATGTTGCTTGACATGTTGTGAAAATCTAAAACAGAGGGAACGGGTCGAATACTTTCTCGGCGCAAACTTTTATATGTTCTAGAGTATCTGCAGTTTAATATTTGTTCCTACATCTTATCAAATTTTACTTGCCTGGCTCCAATTTCGAATTTACGGTGAGGAAGGTTGAATATGCGATAAATAGGAGGCAAAATATAATAACACACTTTTTTGCATACAATGCGCCATACAAATAAGCAAGCAACCCCTACTCTCCTGGTGAGGACCATATATAATACACACAAGTTTACCTGCTACAAGTTTCACTAAAAGAAATAAAAGAGTGACAGGTCCCATATTGCTAGATAGAACAGAAGACAATAAGCCTGTTCGGCAATAGTCAACTTGGTTACACAACCAACTTCCTGGCATGACACCAATGACAACACCTATGAAACAAACACTAGTCCAATATAAACTTTTCTGTTTCTATTATAGATCCTTTGTTCCCATACCTGTCTTCAAAACATGGACATCTTTCCATAGGATCAGGGCTTTTTAAAGACAAAAAAATAAGTTAAAAAAAAAAAAACAATTTGGATACTCACTGAAGTGATACAAGCATCAGACATACAGGAATACACAAAAACACTAATACACGTTAATCATTTTTCCCCCTCCCAATCTCACTTGTATTTACCCCAATAGGAATCATCTGTAAACAAAGCATCAAAGGAATCTTTGAAATGCCATTGGATCCAATAGATAATATAGGCCAATAGGGTGCCTCCTATACAATCTATATCACATAAGTCTCCTGACGCTTTTTGGCTCTCTCTTTACCAGTCACTGAGTGCATTCCACAGTAAATTCTTCCAAAAACGACACTGGTAGCATAGAATACACAAGCAAGAATAGATACAAGTCTTGCAGGCGATTCAGGAGTAAATTGTTCGCATGCAATTGAAATGAAAAAGAGAGCAACGGAGACTGAATTAGTTGAGTGAGTAGAAGGAAATCCGTATTCTAAAGCGACATGAGGTGACATTGTGAGTCTATGAACAGGCGGTGAAAGTGGTCGAGGGAGACACATAAAATCCTATTGAAGTCTATTGTTAAAGAGACTCAATGCATAATTTTATTACCTTTAAAAATCCTGACCAAAATACACCAGAAGCTGCTAAAAAACATACACTGTATAATCATATCAGTTTTCCATTTTTAATCTTTTTTTTTTTTTTTTTTTTTCAATATGTTTTTACTTTCTTCCAAGTTCAGCATTGCCAAACCAAATGAGGATGGGTAAAAATACCATAAAGAAGGTATGTGTTCCTAAATTGGCTGTCCACACAAAATAATTATCAAGCGCATTATGACGAATGTGTTTCTATGGAAGTGTCAGCAAGTAGGTGTATTTTTTATTTTATTTTACCTGCATAGAGGCTATAATAGGTGTTTCATGACGAACGAGGGGCAATAATTTATTCCTTAGATGAGCTCTCCAGCCCCCAAATACTGTATCGTAAAGTTTGTCATCGTGTGTGCCTGCGTCAATGTTGGTCTCAATCGGTCGAAATGATTTCCTTGTCATGAGTGCAAGAAGAAATAGAAAAGAATTATCGGGATTTAATCAATTAAAAAAAAAAAAAAGGCGGACAAAATACACTCTGACTTGATAATCATATGATTTTGTGCACACGGTGATAAAGTATGCTTGTGTATGTGTGACAACGATAATGCTCACTTAAAGAAAATCCATATTCTTCTGGAATGTGTTCTTTTAAACGCTCTTCAAATCATTTTTTTTAGCTTCAGATACAAGGAGCCAAAGGATACGAATAGAAAAAAAAAGGGGGGAGAGGAGGGGAATGATCCGGCTGTTATTTACTACAAAGATGATTCCGAATATGTAGATGGCGTCTATTAAAGATAAGCAACAAGGCTTGCAGTACATAAATAATCGGATAAACCTTAAAGAAAACAATAAGCTTTCAAAATGCTGATAAAAGACTTTTTTTTTTTTTTTTTTTTTTTTTTTTACCCTA
>JNDS01004826.1:0-16763 GCA_000697035.1 Rhizopus stolonifer B9770
AATTTAAAGGACATTATATTGTTATGGATAACGCCCCTATTCATACACATCTTGATATTGAGAAATACATCGAGCAAAGGGGTTATGGTTGTGTATATCTTCCTCCGTATTCTCCGGAGCTTAACCCTAATGAACAATTTTGGTCAGTATGTAAGAGTAAATTGAAAAGAGAGAAACTGTTAAAGGAAGAAACACTGACGTCAAGGATTACTGAGGCCTGTAATAATATATATATTAGCGATTTGCAAGGTTTCTGTCGATATTCTGTGTCAAAATTCAATGATTGTTTGGAGGGCAAACCATTGTAATAATGTAGTCCGAAATAAAGATGTCCGTTTTTTTTAATAAATTGTCCAAAAAAAATTTCCACTACTGTCCGGTTTTTTTTTTTTGAAGTCTCCGGATTTTTATTTTTTACGTGTCCGCAATTTTATTTTTTATGCGTCCGGAATTTCTATTCTTGTGTGTCCGGAATTTTCCCCAAGGGTGTCCGGACAATTTCTGAAAAAGGTGTACAAGAACAGCAAGAACCTTTGGCCCTCGTCTGTGGAATAGAGATTTGGCTGCTTGTCTCAATATGTTACATATTCTCAGGTCTCTCCGAACTGAAGGTGATGTCCCAGATAGATTCTCTCTCTCTTGCTCATTCAAATTAAATGTAAGTCAATCTTTAACCATCATATTCTTGTAACTATTTTTTTTTTTTCTCTTGCTGAATTTAAAATATCTGTGAATTTCCTTCTTTAGTCGAATTGTCTCTTGTAGTGTAGAATACTATAAATATCCCTCTACTTCGATCACTTTTACAAGTCAAATCCTTTGAAGCCAATATGACTTTATCTTAATCCCCTTTGTATTTTATTCTTTTATTTTACTTTACTTTTTTCCTTTTTGCTCAATTCATGTCTGATCCGTTTAACAAGATCTGGTAATTACTCTTACGAATTTATTCATTTTACTCAACAATCATCTCTACTTCAGGTACAACTGCTTTAAGTTATCTCAAACTACTTAAACTTCTACAAACACCCAAATTACATAAAGATTTCATGATCCGTGGTCTTGGCCAACAGAACGCCAAAGACAACAATGAAATTATCCGGTTTTTATTTAATTTTATTTTGTAATAAAATAACATTCATATTCTCAAGCTATTTTCTTTAGTGAATTTCACTTTTGTTTCATCCAAAAAAAAAAAATAGACAGATTGATTGCATTATAGTTTTGATTCGTCCAAAAGAAATTATTGTTGTCTGAATTTGAAATATTTAAAGACTTTAAGCACTTTTAGAATCCGGACCGAACTACCTTCCGGCCTTTTTTTTTGGGGGGGAGGAGGAGAGGGATATGTGTGTGGCAAAAAAAAGGGGGGGGGGAGAAAGCAAGAATCAAAGAAGTGTCCATCCATCCAGACAAGGCGAGCTCCTTCCTTTTTGTTGCAATCTTTATAGACCATGGTACTTTTTTTTTGAATAATTAAAGAAATGGATGGATATGCTAATTATTTATATATTTAACAGTCTCTTGTCGTCCCCGAAAGAAACAACGTATGTATTGAATGGATTTTTTTTTTTTTTGGGTAACTAATTCAATGTATAATTAGTTCCAACACATCATTCGTCTTCTTAACACCAACATTGACGGTCGTGTCAAGGTTCAAATTGCTTTGACCTCTGTTAAGGGTGTTGGTCGTCGTTTTGCCAACATTGCCTGTAAGAAGGCTGATGTCGATCTTACCAAGAGAGCTGGTGAACTTTCCAGCGAAGAATTGGAACGTATTGTCACCATTCTCCAAAACCCTGCTCAATACAAGATCCCCAACTGGTTCCTTAACAGACAAAAGGATATTGTTGATGGCAAGTCCTCTCAAGTTATCTCCAACGTACTTGATACCAAGTACCGTGAAGATCTCGAACGTTTGAAGAAGATTCGTGCTCACCGTGGTCTTCGTCACTACTGGGGTATTCGTGTCCGTGGTCAACACACCAAGACCACTGGTCGTCGTGGACGTACCGTTGGTGTCTCCAAGAAGAAATAGTAAGTTTTTTTTTTTGTTTTTTTCAAGGGCGTATTTTTTTTTTAACTTTAAGATTATAGAATTATGTCAATTGAATATTACTGCTTTTGGGTTTTCTCAGTTGCAAATAAAAGTCTTGGTTTACTTCTTTAATACTTTATAACTTTAAATTCTTTTTAATATTATAGTAAGTGGTAGAGGGAGACGATGAGAAAGAAAAGTGATGACATCCTTTTTTTTTTTTTTTTTTTTTCTTTAATTTAATCCAATGAAAAAAAACCTCCCCGTTAATGAAATCATACAGTCCTTTATTGCTTCTCTTCGAAACAAGTCATCACATCTTACAAGCAGGTTTACTTGACTCTTATATTTAGTATGAATTTCTGGCACTGCACCCAGAGACTTCTTTTGCAATCCGCTCTCTCTGACTGTGACCAACCCCCTTGATTTTTAAAGCAATTCAAAAGCAACCATTAATTGGAATGATATTATTTGATAAAAATTACCCAAGATTCGGTGAAAATTGATTTTATTTATGCCATTGTGATTGGATTTAAGTGAAGCAAGAGAGTTGGATGATTTAACAGATAACAAGTTCTTGAGGGGGATGTAATATTCAAAACACCATTGGTGAGCTGATAAACCAGCCATCAAAAAATCTTCAAATGACAGCAGCTTATTCTTGTTACTACATAATAAGATAGACACGCCAAACAACAACAACAACAATATGTAATTAAAACATACGAACAAAAATGGATATTTCATTTCATTTCACTTTATGGGAATGTCTCATTTCTGCATATTAAAAAACGACATCTCCGCAAAAAAAAAAAAAAAAAAAAAAAAAGGTATTTCGGTCATTTAATACAAATTTCTCTTTCGGTTCTTTTTTTAATTTTTTTTTTTTTTCTTCTTTATTTTCTTCTTTATTTTTTTTTAAAATTTGATGGAGCGACAAAAGACGTTTGGTATCGTTCCCTACAAGACAAAAGATGAGATCAAACAAAAAATCAAAGAAAAAGGAATTCGATTGACGATGGCCAGTTTAATACAAACTCCTAATGATCTTACTTTACATTTGAATATTCCTAAAAAGTAATTTAATAATAATAATAATAATCAGTTGATCCTAATATATACGTTTAGATGTTTGCCTTTATATGCTTTTACTTTGCAAGGAAAAGATGTGATTCTTACCTGGTCAACAATGGTTCAACAAGAAAAAGAGTAGATATATACAAAAAAAAAAAAAAAAAAAAGGGTTTCAGAATATGAACTAATATAACTTTTAGATTACAAAAGGAGGCTTATTTCTATGCAAGTAATAAGGATGTAGAACGTGAGATCATCTTGTTTCAAACAATGGCTGAGGAAAAGAAATTAAAAAAGAAGAATCAAGAACTGAAGAAAGTTGAACAAGAAGCAGTGGTAAGGGTGTATCATCATTATTATATGTGTTGACTTCTTTTTTTTTTTTATAAAAGAATCATCGTCAAAAATCAGAATCATCCCGAAAGACTTCCGAAGGTGTGACGAAAAAGACGGTTACCAGCCCAAAAAGAACTGCGATGACCAGGGCATCTAAAATAACGCCTCCTTCAGGAGTAAAAAAGACGGTCAAGACAAATTCTGAGAAAAAGATAATTGCGGAAAGGAAAACGACTAAACAAAATGAAGAGGGGCCACTAAAGAAAACAGTTGGTAAACAAGGACTGGTTAATAAAGAGGAACCAGTTAGTACAGAGGAATCAACGAGTGAACAGGAACCAACAAGTAAAGAGGAACCAGTTATTAAAGAGGAACCAACAAGTAAAGAGGAACCAGTTATTAAAGAGGAACCAGTTATTAAAGAGGAGTCGGAGACTAAAGCAGAAGAAGAGGATCTTGCGATTGGAAAGGCCGAAAGATTTGAGCCAGTATCCCATTTATCCAGCTGTTCAAGCGCAATATCGGATGAACACGATGCGGAAGTAGCAGCAGCTACAGGATCCATGATAACTTCTGGAGATCTCGAACCACCTATCAAAGGTAGAAGTTCGACGCTCTCTGCCAATTCGGTCAACTCGCTTCCTAGACCAGAGACACCAGAGATGAATGAGATTAGGATCAAATTTGAACAGATGCAACAAGAGAAAATAATGTCAAGGCCTACCTCTAAGACGTCCAATGAAATCGTCTCTCGTATCAAAGAATTGAAACCAAGAGATCCAACTGGTTCCAAAGTGAAAAGTATGGTTAGTTTCTTTATGGATGAAAATTTAAACAAGTGGGAATTTTAATAATATTTCTTTTCCCCCACCCCCTCTTTCCATTGCGCTCACTGAATAATCATACACACACACACACACACACACACACACATTCTCTCTCTTTTTCTCAAAACAGTCGTTATTATCCCCCTCCTCTCTCTCTCTCTCTCTCTCTCTTTTCTTTAGATACCACATATACATATTTATGCTATAAAATAAATTATCACCTTTACCACTTAAAAGAAAAATAGGGTCGTACACCAAGAAAAAAAAAAAAAGGATCCTCCTTTTTGTGCAACAATTTCCATAGTAAACAGTAGTACATGCACTATTTTCATAAATTATTTATGTGACGCAGGTTACCCGGATCATTGACTACAGTAAATCTTTCAACAGTTGAAGTGACGTATCTATTATTGAAGACAAGGAAATATTTTAAAGAAAAATTCCCTACTTTTCTATAATTCCTTTTATTTATTAATCAGATCTGAAATATGTCTCTTACTAATGAAACAAATTGTACCACCTATTTCAAGTAGGTTTTTTTTCAAGCTTTAATTCAATCTCTGTAGTTTCTATGGATACTGCTTTTCATGACTGTGGTGAAGTCTGTGGCTATTTTGAAAGTCCAGCGATTTGGGTTACCTGTAGAATAATCCATTCATCAATGACTAAAGAATACGCAAAAAAAAAAAAAAAAAAAAAAAAAAAAAAAAAAAAAAAAAAAAAAAAAAATTCCGTTGATAAACAAGATAGGTTATTTTTTGCCGATCTTTATACTAAAGTCTATTATAGCTCAGTGCTAACAACAAAAACCTAAAAGACTATACGTATCTTTCCTTATTTTTTGAGATATCTTGCTCTAGTCAGGTCCATCAGTGGCTTGGCTTTAAATTGACGCGTTTGTTCAAATTATTCCTTGCAAAATACAAGAAACGCGCACGAGCATATGAATGATTATCGGGCTGTATGACAAGAATGAATAGATGATATTTGGATGATGACCTTTGATGACATCAAAACTCGGAGCTAATTGATGATGTCAATAGAGCTATTATTTATTATTATAGCTTTGTTATGAGCACAGTAGTGTGCTAATAAGATATCGGATTACACTAAAAAGGTATTAGTAAAATGTGTCCCATCTTATCCAGACCCACAGCCCACTTTCTTGTCCAAGGTTACACATGAGCCCCAACTTGAAAAAAGTTCAATATTATCCAAAACAGAATTTGTTCCTGAATTTACAAGAGAAAAAAAAATCGATTTTATTGGAAGAAATAGGAGAAATCATTTTTAATTGAACAATGGGAGCTTTTTTTTTTTTTTGGTTTGACTCGTGTCAAAAGTAAACTCAGGTGGTCCCTGCAATATTTTTAAGTTCTAGAATCTTAAAAATTATTATATGAAACGTCATTTCATCTCCTATTCGGGTAATTAAAAAAAAAGCAATAAAAACTCTCTAGAAAAAAAATTTTTTTTTTTCTGTTTTCTCTTTATTTTCTGTAAAATGCCAATTGAATCATTTCAAGTTAAAAAGGCAACACTCAATCGATCCAAGAAACCTACATCTCTTGCTACAGAATCTTATTGGCCTACCTCTCTTTGGCTTTCAAAAACATTGGAACCACCATTGTCTACACCACCACTCTCACCGGCTGATATGAGATCACCCACACTGAAAACATTCAAAAGATACTATGATGAAGACGATGATTCGGATGATGATCAACCACTTTCTTCATTACTACAAAAGAAGATAAGTTTATTGAATGATGAAGAAGAAGAAGGGGACGATGAACTGATACCCATCGCGTATTTGAACGCGAAACCCTTATTATCTGCTGCTGAAAAATACAAGGCAAAAGTGAAAGCAAAATATCAATTGAAAACACAAGAACTTTAAAATTTCATCTATACACTGTGTGTATTTTTGTTCACTGTATATAATCTACTTCTCCTCTCTTCTCTCTCTCTCTCCCCCTTGTCTATTTATTAATAAAAGATTTTCTCAATTCCACGTTTTTTTTAAAAAAAGAACTCCGATCTAGAATCTTTCTATCTTGGCACCCAAAAGAACGCCAAGTTTAGTGTCACCTTTTAGTAAGCGAGAGACATTGCTCCAAAAATAGTAACTTCGGAGATTCGTTTTCCCTTTCACATGCAACTTCTTTTTTCACACATTTTATGCATTTTTGAAATCCGATTCTTATTTTTCTTTCTTTTTAGTAACGTAATAGAAAAAAAAAAAAAAAAAAAAAAATGGCTTTAAGACAAGTCTTTATTGTATCAGCAAAAAGGTAAACAAAAGAATTATTAAACATTTTAACATTTTTTAGAACTCCTTTTGGTACTTTTGGAGGAAAATTTAAAGATATTACAGGTGCCTTTTTTTTTTTTTTTTTTTTGAGAAAACTCCACTGCTAACAAATCATAAAAAAAAAAAGCTGCCGAATTGGGTGGTTTAGCCTCTAAAGCAGCACTTGCCTCACTTCCTGAATTACCTATCGATTCTGTTATTTTTGGAAATGTACTTCAAACAGATGTCGCGGGTGCTTACGTGGCACGTCATATTGGCCATCGAGCAGGACTTGCAGTAACCGTACCTGCCCTGACCGTCAACCGACTTTGTGGCTCTGGACTTCAAAGTGTCATCAATGGAGCGCAAGAGATCATGTTGGGAGAAAGTGAAGTTGTGTTGACAGGAGGTGCCGAAAACATGTCACTTTCACCCTTTACACTTTCAGGAAGCTCGCGTTGGGGTCTCAAGTTGGGTCAGGACCCTAAATTACAAGATACGCTCTGGACTGCTTTGACCGATCAATATCCTCAACCAACTCCAATGGGTGTTACAGCTGAAAATCTAGCAGAGAAATACGGGATTAGTCGAGAGAGTTGTGATGCGTTTGCATTGACCAGTCAACATCGATTTGAAAAAGGTAACACACACACACACACACACACAGAGAGAAAAAAAAAACATAACAAAAAAACTGTAAAGCGGCCAAGATGGGTCATTTCAAGGAGGAAATTGTACCAGTAGAAATCAAGGGACGTAAAGGAGTAGTAGAATCTGTCTCGGAAGATGAACATCCTCGTTATGGACTTGAGCTCCAACAATTGACGAAATTGAAACCAGTATTTAAAAAGGAGGGTGTGGTGACAGCAGCTAATGCTTCAGGTATTAATGATGGTGCGGCCGCCTTGGTCTTGGCTAGTGGTGAAGCAGTAGAAAGGTATGGACTGAGTCCCCTGGCTCGTGTAGTCAGTTGGCAAGCTTCGGCGGTAGAGCCTAGTCTGATGGGCATCGGTCCTGTTCCGGCGATCACCGGAGCATTAAAGCGCGCTCGATTGGAATTGAAACAGATGGATATGGTTGAAGTGAATGAGGCCTTTGCGGCTCAATATCTGGCTTGTGAACAGGTGCTTGGTTTGGAAAGGGAGTTGACAAATACCAGTGGTGGAGCTATTGCGGTCGGTCATCCCTTGGGCGCTTCAGGTGCTCGTATTTTGACTCATCTTTCTCATGCTCTTCAACGTACAAAGAATAAATACGCAGTAGGGTCTGCTTGTATTGGTGGTGGACAGGTAAGAAAAAATAAGTCTTTGATATATATATATATATACATATATTGACACAAGTATAGGGTGTGGCTGTTATTCTTGAAAGAGTATAAATTAATAAATTGCTTGAAATCTTTTGAAAAACAATTTTTTTTTTTCAACTCCTTTGTGTACTTATCCAATAAACGCTAATGCAAGTTTCTTTAAACACGTTCAACCAAGTCAATTCTTACAAGGAATAGATCGAGAATTGTTTGTTAATGTAGGATAAACACACTTTATGGAGTAAAAAACAACATACATGCGTTTAAAATCTGATACTCGTTCTAGATCTATCTATGAGTCAAATACTCCTCATACACTAATGCAAGTTTCTTAAAAATAAAGGGGAAGAGTAGTAACTAAAAGGTCCGATGGAGACTTAAATGCCGCAAAAAAAAAAAAAAAAAAATTATAACCGATTGTTTCATCTATGCTTAAAAATCCCCTCCCCTTTTTTTTTTTTTTTTTTTTTTTTTTTTTTTTTTTTTTTGTTAAAAGATGACATACAAGGAGAGGTTTGTAATCTAGGCACTCATTTAAAGACTTACAATTATGAAAATCACTTTCAATTGGTTCGGACAATCTCAATCCTAGGAGAACGCCACACTCCTTCATTCAACAGAGGGAGGGGGAGGGAGAGAGAAGAACAGAGACAGTGACATGAAAATCATCCGGGATTATTGATTTCCCTTTCAAAAAACCGTATTTCTATAAGCAGATGATAATATGGTTTCAGGTCTATCAAACAGTGATCGCGTTAATGACACCCGGAACAAAGAAGATATTGAATTACGGGTTCCTCCCTCCCCGCCCCCTTTTTTTTTTTTTTACTAAATTAAGTTTTCTTTTCTTTAACAAAAAAAAAAAAAAAAAAAAAAAAAAACCTTTGTCATATAAACATTGATTTGTATATGCTGATTGTTAGTTTATTATTGAAATTGTTGTTGTTGTGTAAATATGTATATAGGATGTTGTATATCTTTACATCTCGTTGGAATATCCAATCACTTTTGTCAATTGTTCAAAACGAAGGTTTTCTCTAATCACCACTGTCTTGGCTTCATTATCCTTGTTACTAGGAACCTGAACGAGATCACCTCTCTTTTCCCAACCTTGACTGACACAAAACTTTTCAAACTCGTTTTCTTTCAGTCCAAGATAGCCAGCCAAAGTGGAAGCAGTCAATGTTTGATAGGACATGGCTACCACACGAGCAATCACTTTACGCATTTCGTTTTCAAAGTTGGGAACAACTTTGCATGCTGAGAGATCGGATTGCCAAAACTGGGCATATCGTGCTTGTTCTAAAAGTTGTTGTAATCTTGTCAATTTTTGAATGGATTCAAGGTTCTAATGAAGATGTCAGATATGAATATATATATATATATATATTTAAAGAGTGGATTATCATTTACAGCAAGATCAGATAAAAGATATAAACAAAGACTGAAATCAGGTGCAGGGATTGTAGTCAAGGATTGAACAAGAATCTTGACAACGATAGGCTCTTTAGCTAATGAAGGGTTGAATTGATAACTAAATATTTATAAGAACAAACAAATAAAAAAAAAACATGCACATGTCTATATAGCAAGTGTATTTTTTTTTTTTTTTTTTACAGTTTGAGGATGGCCAAGTTGGCTTCACTATCGTATTGTCCGTTTTCGTTCAAATAGTTCTCAAGAACCTGTACATTGTCAGAATTGTAACGTTCGACGCCATTAATGACTCTGGCAATGTTTTCAGGACGTTGAACCATTTTATTGTTTCTATTTTGGAGATAAAAAGAAGAAATGAAAAAAAAAAAAAAAAAAAAAAAAAAAAAAAAAAAAAAAAAGATGTGACTGCCGTATCAATCGTCAACAAAACTGAACTACTTCTTTCGGAACCATTGAACTATTGAACTTTTTTTTCTTTTTGAAAATATGTGATGGAGTATTGAAATTATTGACTCATTTGTTTCTTTAAAGCGCACATTACTGGAGATCTTAAAACAACAATAAATTGAGAAAAACTCGTTAAAAAGTAATAGAATCCTACCTGTCAGTAATGAATTGATCTTTCGCGAGAGAAATGGGCGGGGATGAGAAAACATTATCATTTCTTGTTACCAACATCCGACTGTCTCATTATATTCTCGGGAAAATATTTCGACCATGGATTGAACATATACTTGAAAAATCCATGGTAATGCTTTGACTATTTTGATAAAACAAACCAACTTCAATTTGGTCGATTTAAAAGCAAAATCCTTTGCTTTTCAAAACCTTTGTATTCAAGATAAAAGCCTAATGATATATTCAAGATCAAGTAGTGCAGTCAATCGTAGCAATAGGAACGAAGAAAAGAGCCGAGCCGTGAAATATCCATATAATGCAGAATGACATTCTTTCTTTTATTCATAATAAACAAAGGATTTCAGAGGAATATATAATGCTTAACATCGTCTAATCTGCTATAGAAAAACTTTGGCTTATGGCCTGAGCATTTAAATGATCTAGATGCCTTCTTAAGCTATTGGATTATTCACTGCGCGCGCTAAAAAAAAAAAAAAAAAAAATATTTAATTTATTTACCTGAATTACTCGGGCATAAGAACTTTAGATATTTAGAAGTCCTTTTTTTTTTTACTTTTTGTTTTGCAGAATTTACCGTACAGACTGTGTTACCTATGACAGTGGCGTGTGCTCTTCTGGGTCCACGTGTAACCATCTATCCTCCCCCAAAAAAAAAACTAAAAGAACAAATATGAAACTACAACAGTTTTTTAACTTCTTCCTTTTTTTTTTACGAAAAAAAAAATGAAAAAACTTATCTTAAAATACCTTTTTAAATTTTCAGATATTCGAACGAAACAGCTCTTGAAGAAAAGCGTGATTGATTTTATTGACTCGGAAGAAATAGATAATGAAGACGAATACAAGTACGAGCTCAACGACACAATGAAAAAAGAGCTTAGACTGTGTATTTCCTTACTTGATCTAGAAACCCCCGCTGCAGAATACTTTGCTCTCCGGTCTTTATACTATTCGAAATTGAACGACCCCAAGTCTGCCCTGGCGGATGCTATACTAGCAATCCAAGCAGAGCCTAGTTATGCTGATGGATACTTGAGGCTGGCCGATATTTTCTTACACCGGAAGATGTACAAGACGGTGATGAATGTCTACACTCATGCGTTGAGAAATATGGGACGAAAGGACGAAAATTTTCAATTGATCGAGAATCTGCTGTATATCGAACAATACATCTTGACTCGTCCCGTCGACTTTGTGCGCCTTCTTCCTCGCGAAATCATAGAAGAAATATTTTCCTATGTGCCTTCTTACATGTATATAGAGATAATGACTGTCTCTAAATCCTGGCATAAGCTTATGATCAACTGGAGTGTTATGTGGAAAGACTTGGATTACTCAAGTGACACTATGGCGAGACGAAAAGTAAAATACTTCACACCAAAAGATTTTTGACCCAAATTTGGTAGTTGTTACGTGAATTACTTTTGGGAGTGACTTTTATTTAAAATACAAAAACCAACTAAACAATCATTAACATGAGGTATTATCAAAACATAAGGTTTAACTAACCAAAATACGAATGTTGGTTAAACGGTAAACTTGAACAATAAAATAAAGTTAAAAGAAAAGGAAGATAAAACTAGTGAAAGCAAGGGTGTGAATTTTAAACAAAGAAGGATAAAACACAACTGTATCAATTTCGATCGGCACTGATATGTCATATAATTGTTAAAATCACCAAAAAGTAAAGTTCACATTTCATAGTTCTTAGCAGACCAGCCAATAAATGCTCGTTTTGAGCTTAAATTATTTTTTGAAATTTTTAAAGACCTCAAATTTTGAGGCCCAGGCCATTCTTCAGAATATTTAAGGACTTTGTTTTCTTTTTCATTTTCTTTTTTATAGTTTTGAAACTTGTCGAGTAAGCTACCTTGGCGGGTTCTTTTTTTTTTTAAGCAGAAAAAATGTTTGTTGAATATGGACCTTTGCTTTTTTTTTGGCGGAAATTGTTCATGTCCAAATTCAAAGTTTCAAAATTAGCATGTGTGCATTTTGTTTGTTTTTATACGCAACGCACCAGGTGTCGCCTGGCATATTTAAGAAAATTGTTTATTTGCAATTTTTTTGTCATTTGTTGTTTCATTATAAGAAAAAAAAAAATGAAAAAAAAACTGTGATATTTGAAATTGAAAAAGTTAACAATCTAGTCCGTCCCAAAAAGGTATGAAAATAAACATTTATCAAGTCTACAGTTGCATAAAAAAAAAAAAAAAAAAACACCTTCCCACAATGACAAATTGTATCCATGAAGGTTGTTTTAAATGAAGTGAAGCTAAAAAAAATTCCGTAAAGTTGGAAAAATGTTCCATAGAGCCCAACTGGTTTAAGAAAATGATTCAATCCGTGGGACAATATATTACTGAACTTAGCATAACCTATTGTGAAGGCTTGAATCTTCGTGGTCTCCTTGACACTTTAGAACTATGTCCAGAGCTTAAAAAACTTGAATATGAAAACGATATATATTGCACCACTCATATCCATGAATCTATTATGAATTGTGGGAAAGTGTACAAAACAAAAGTAGAAGACCTTTGCATTCATGTAGGATACAGTCCATTAATCAATGATGACCAAACAAATATATTCAAACGTTTTCCTCAGCTACGTATTCTTGATTTAAGAGTTAAGAACATTCACATTGGAGCTTTTTATGACGCATTGGATACGCATTGTCCACACTTAGAAAATCTGACACTTTCTATCAATATTACACTATACGAGACACCGTCATTCACTGGTGCCATCAAATACCCTTTACAGAAATTTGCTGTTATATCAAACAGTGCGATCAGTGCACCTCACTTGCGCCCGTTTTTTTTTTTTTTTTTTTTTTTTTTCGAATCAATTGGAGGAACTAACCATAGGCTGTGTAAGAGGTTTTAAGGATGCAATTACAAATAGGACACTTTCTCGCCCCCGTAAATTTCATCTATTTAAACTCCCTGATGTCAAAGAAAGAGACATCGCTTGTATCATCTCGGAATGTACTCAACTTGAGCACTTGGTAATAGACAATTATACGAATGTAACAGATTATCTTATGAACAGCTTCTCGACAAGAAACCAAATCAAGACGATTGATGTTTCCTATTGCAGTGGGATCACTAGCGATGGACTCACAGAGCTCATTAAAAGACAAGACGCTTCGTTGGAGAAGTTAGTAATAACAGGATGCGATTATATTGAAGAAGATGTAGTAACTTGGGCCATTGATCAGCTAGGGGAACATGTAGTGAAATATTGAAACTGTGGATTTTATCTAGTTTTTTTTTTTTTTTTTTTTTTTTTTTTTTTTTTTTTAATTCGTACATGTCTTCGATTGGTTGATTGAAAAATGAAGCCATATCGTTAGTATTTATAACGTAGTTTTGCAAAGTTGGAAATTCAATAAAAAAAAATATCATTTTTTCGGGCCAAAAATAGTTTGTCTCAAGAAATGACCAACACGTCCTCCAAGCGTCAACATTTGTGATCTAGGTGACATGTTCAATATATCAATATTATCACTACTGCCAAAGATAAGGACAGAAATATACGCAGTTAACTACTACGAAGAAAGACAAGACAACTGATAGACTTAATACGAAAATGACTAATTTGTTCTATGTAAAGTAGCTATTGTTGAAAGGCCGAATCCTGTACCTGGTGATCCGGGTAACGCTGTGTTGTATAATGATTTACCTGCATCATATAAAAGACTTATTCATTATTTTCAAATTGCCCCCCAATGATTTCCGGATAAAGTGCACCCAGTAACAATGGTTGGATTTGTTCCTTCGTATTTGGACCCTATGAGGTTTGCTACTAGAATTTAAGCTACTCAAAATGATTATGATTCATATTATTACATTCATAATTATCATATCTCTGTTTATATAAATTGAAACCTAATGATGTAATTACCATTTATTTCATGTCTTTAATTGTCATTGGTGTAAGTATGTGTGTGTGTGTGTGTGTGTGCGTATGTTTCCGAGATTCGGAATCCGACGAAAAATGCGTGGCTTATACATGATAAACTCCTTAATTTCTCAATTATAAACATAAACAAAAGTGGATGATCCTTACAGAAAAAGGTCATACACTTATAATAAACGATGGATTATTTTGCCCGAGATATTCCACCCAAAAAAGAGAGAGAAAGAGATAAGAAATTTGTTGTGATCCGTAGTAATTTGCTTTGAAAAGAGTATGATGATCTCCGCCTAATCTTGTGTATAATTAGTATTATAAATTATCTCTTTCCCAAAAAAAAAAAATTAAAGGTCCAATAAAAAAAAAAAAAAAAATTTTCTTGAAGAACTCTTTTTCTCTTTCTTTTTATATCGCTCCATCCTTTCTCTAAAAAGATGCCTGCTGCACAACAAAAGAGCGAAATTCAAAACAAGAAGATGACTGTCACTGTCTCTCCTAGTGCCGTCGAAACCACCAAGGCCAAGGAAATCCTTACCAAGCTTTCTGGTGCTTCTGATGCTGACCGTGAGTCTATCGCCGAAGAACTCGCTGCTTTTGTCAAGTCTAACGGTGTCCTTTCCCTCAAGCAAGCCGGTATTGTTGATGCTATTGTCAAGGATTTCGGTAACAAGAAGAGCAACGGTGCCCGTGCTTCTGCTGTTGCTGCCTTTGCTGCTCTTAGCAACAACAGTGTTGAAGGTCAAACCGAACCCTTCATCATCTCTCTCTTGACTTACCTTTTGGAACTTCAAGCCGACAAGCAAGCTTCTATCAAGAACGCTGCTGCTGAAGCTGCCAAGAACTTTATTGTCAAGATGAACGCCAACGCTTGTTCTCTTACCGTTCCTTACATTCTCGAAGGTCTTGGTAACTCTTGCAAGTGGCAAACCAAGATGTTGTCTTTGGAACTTTTGGTTATCTTGACCAAGTCTCACCCCACCGAATTCTTTGTTGCCATTCCTCAAGTTATTCCTGTTGTCTCTGACTGTATGTGGGATACTAAGGCTGATGTCAAGAAGTCCGCTACTGAAACTATGGGTTCCATCTGTAGCTTGATCGAGAACAAGGATATTGAACGTTTCATTCCTGCTGTGATTGGTTGTATCAACCACCCCGAAAACGTTCCCGAGACCATTCACTTGCTCGGTGCTACTACCTTTGTTCAAGAAGTTGATTCCGCCACTCTTTCCATCATGGTTCCTTTGTTGGGTCGTGGTTTGAATGAACGTGCTACTCCTATCAAGCGTAAGGCTGCCTTGATTATTGACAACATGTCCAAGTTGGTCGATGATCCCGATGTTGCTGCTCCCTTCTTGCCTCTCTTGTTGCCTGCTCTTGAACACGTTCAAGATATTGTTGCTGATCCCGAATGTCGTGGTGTTGTTCAAAAGGCTCTTGCCACTCTTCAACGTGTCGGTAACCCCAGCGTTGAATTATTCACTTTGGATCAAAAGAAGGCTAAGGTCGAAAGCTCCATTCAAGAACTCTTGCCTACTGACTTGGATGCCACTTTCGCCCCTACTGTCACTTTCTTGAACGATGTTGCTCTCACTCTCTGTGTTGCCAAGAACTTCTTTAAGGATGTCTGGATCAAGGCCTTGTCTCCCTATGCCAAATCCTTCTACACTGCTGAAGATGCCGAAGCTTTGGCTATTGCTGCCTTGAACAAATGTGAGGAAGCTGTTACACCTAAGGATCTTGAAGAAGAAGATGATGAAGGAGAAGACCTCTGTAACTGTGAGTTCTCCCTTGCTTATGGTGCCAAGATTTTGTTGAACCGTACCGCTCTCCGTTTGAAGCGTGGTCGTCGTTATGGTCTCTGTGGTGCCAACGGTTGTGGTAAGTCTACTCTTATGCGTGCCATTGCCAATGAACAAGTTGAGGGTTTCCCTCCTCGTTCTGAATTGAAGACCGTCTACGTCGAACACGATATTGATGGTTCCGAAGCCGATACTCCCTTGGTTGACTTTATCTTGGCTTCTGCTGGTGTTGAAACCAAGGATCCCGAGCAAGTCCGCAAGATCTTGTTGGAATATGGTTTCTCTGAAGTCATGGTTACCAAGATGGCTATTGGTGAATTGTCTGGTGGTTGGAAGATGAAGTTGGCTTTGGCCCGTGCCATGTTGATGAACGCCGATATCTTGTTGTTGGATGAACCTACCAATCACTTGGATGTTGTAAACGTTGCCTGGTTGGAAAACTACCTTTTGGGTTTGAAGACTGTTACCTCCATCATTGTTTCTCACGACTCTGGTTTCTTGGATCACGTCTGTTCCGATATCATTCACTACGAACCCAACTACAAGCTCAAGCGTTACGGTGGTAACCTTTCCGAATTCGTTCGCAAGGTTCCTCGTGCTGCTTCTTACTACTCTTTGGAAGCCTCTCAAATCAAGTTTGCCTTCCCTGAACCTGGATACCTTGAAGGTATCAAGACCAAGGAGCGTGCTATCTTGAAGATGAAGAACGTTGATTTCCAATACCCCGGTTCTGACCGCAAGCAATTGTTGGATATCTCCATGCAATGTTCATTGGCTTCTCGTGTTGCTGTTATTGGTCCCAACGGTGCTGGTAAGTCTACCTTGATCAAGTTGTTGACTGGTGAAATCGAGTCCGATATTGGTACTGTCTGGAAGCACCCTAACTTGCGTATTGCTTACGTTGCTCAACACGCTTTCCACCACATTGAACAACACTTGGACAGCACTCCTAACGAATACATCCAATGGCGTTACGCTACTGGTGAAGATCGTGAAGAACTCGACAAGAACGATCGTATGAACGGTGAAGCCAACAAGAAGGTGATGGAACAAGTATTCATTATCGATGGTGAAAAGCGTGTCATTGAAGAAA
>JNDS01004827.1:0-29652 GCA_000697035.1 Rhizopus stolonifer B9770
ATGGAAAAATTTTTTTTTTTTTTTTTCAGTCTTACTTTATTTTCGTATAAAACACACACACACACACACGCACACACAAATAAAAGTAAGGTTCCTTTGAGAAGAGTTATTCTTCAAAAAACGATGTTTACGTAAACATCATTTTCGAAAGAGGGTAATTTGAACTTTTTTTTTTTTTCCCATGGTTGACCAGCTTATTCCCCTTTTTCACCAACTTGCACACACAGTGTAACTTTTTTCATAAAGAAGACTCAAGAGTAAGGGAAATCACATGACCCTTCTATTTTATGGGATGTGTCAAACAGAAAGAGAAAGCATATACCATTCAAGATGAATACCCGGTACATTCTGCTTTGCTTAAGTAATCCTTCTCTGGTGGAAAAAAAAAAAAAAATTATTGTCACACCGTTTCACACATTGCCTCTTTTTATCGATCCCCACAATATGAAATAACCAGTTATCATTCAGTGTAACGTTGGCCAATAATTCCTTTTCATTCGAGATCCTTTTTTCCCTAGATCGGATATTTTAGAGCTTTGTAAATCACCTATTCGCACACTAAAAAGTCTATTTCTTTTATAATCTTTGTTTAATTTTCATATTTTTTTTTTCTCCTCACATAAAGAAAAATGGAACATAATAAAAATTATAAAATAAAAAAAAAAAAAAAAAAAAAAAAAAACGGTTCATACCGTACGTTTTCCGCGGAGAGGCCAAATAGGGTATTTTTTTGTTCTTGTAAAACATTGATTACTTAAGCGGGTGGGCTACTGGAGAACCTGAGGTCCCAGCGGGCGCTCTCCAAGATCATCCCAACCAATAACTATAAATTTTGTTTGGACAAATTGATAAAAAGCTGGGAAAGTCTTGGATCACATGAAAGGTACTGCTCTTGTACCAGGAGTGAATGTCAAGGTTTTTTTTTTATATATAAAAAGAAATAAAAAATGCTCTCTTTTTCAACTTTACTTTTTTTTCTTCTTCTTATTTTTTATATCTCTTCATGGGTTATTTGGCAAAAATAACCACCAATGTTTATGTGAGTTAATTTCCTGATCTTTCTTCAAATACTTACCATATATATATATATATAGTTCATTGGTGGGTTTGCTGCTATTGCAGGTATTATGTTTGGTTTTGATATTGGTTCCAACTCTGGTGTTATCGGCACGAAACAGTAAGTGAACATTTAGTTATACAGTAATTGACATGATTAGATATCGTGATTTTTTTAATGATCCAGATTCCTTACTTCAAGGAGGTATCAATGGTGCCCTCTCCGCTGGTTGTTTTGTGGGCGCTTTAGTAGCTGGTTATCCTGCCGATCGTTACTCTCGTAAATACACTTTGATTGGTGCCTCATTTATTTTTATTATTGGATCCATCCTTCAGGCTGCCGCTAACGGTGTTCCAATGCTCTGTGTCGGTCGTGTGTTGAATGGTTTATCAGTCGGTGTGACATCCATGGTCGTTCCTCTTTATCAATCTGAAATTGCACCTAAAGAAATTCGTGGACGTATTGTATCTGTTCAACAATGGAGTATTACCTGGGGTATCTTCCTTGCGTAAGTTTTTTTTTTTTTTTTTTTTTTTGTTAGAAAATTGTAACTAAATCTTTATTAGTTTCTGGATCCAATATGGATGTCAATTTATTGAAAATACCGCTGCTTTCCGTATTCCATGGGCTGTCCAAGGTGTCCCTGCTGTTATTCTTGTCTGTGGTATGTGGTTCTTCCCCTTCTCCCCTCGTTGGCTCGCCGATAAAGGCCGTATGGACGAAGCCTTGAAAGTACTCGCTGATATCCATGGTAATGGTGACCCCAGCCACCCTCGTGTTCTTTTGGAAATGGAGGAAATTCGTGCCACCATTTACTTTGATCAGGAAATTGCCTCTCACCGATACACAGATCTTTTCAAGCCCGGTATGGCTTACCGTGTTTTCTTGGGTGTCTGTCTTCAGGTCTGGCAACAGTTGACAGGTATGAACATCATTATGTTTTACGCAGTCTTGTTATTCGAGCAAGCCGGTGTTGGAGACTCTCAACAGGCCACTTTGCTTTCCTCTGGTATTTCTTATGTTATCAATGTGGTCATGACTGTGCCTGCCATTCTCTTTGTGGACAAATGGGGTCGTCGTCCTACCTTGATCTTTGGTGCCCTGGTGATGTCCATTTTCTTGTGGGCTGTCGGTGGTATCTTGGCCACTAACCAATGGTACATTGACCCTTCAGATGGTAAATGGTATGTCACCATCTCCAGCAAGACTCAAGTCAATGGTGTCGTTGCCTGTATTTATCTTTTTGTGGCCGCCTTTGCTACCTCTTGGGGTCCTCTTGGCTGGGTCTATCCTGCCGAAATCTACCCTTTGCGTGTGCGTGCAATGGCTGTCTCTCTTTCAACTGCTTCCAACTGGCTCTTTAACTGGATTTTGAATTTCGTGGTTCCCTTGTTGATGCAACGTATTCATTATGGCCTCTATTTGTTGTTTGCTGCCTTCAACTTCTTGATGTGTGTTCATGTCTATTTGGCTTACCCCGAAACCAAGGGATATACACTTGAAGAAATGGATGTTGTCTTTCAACACAACCCCAGAAAGAAGGTGTCTCGTGAAGTCTTGGATGAATTCTTGGCAAAGAAGGGAGCTCATGCTGTTGAATCACATTCTCTTTCTGAAAAAAAGGTTGAAGAAGTCTCTTAATACCAACAAACACTATTAATTTTCACACAACTTTTTTTTTTTTTTTTTTTTTTTGCAGCAAGCAAATCACATGCAACACACAAAAGAGCTACTTTCTCCTTGACAGTACCATAACCAGGGATGAACATGTTAAAACCATGTTGGACTTCAAGCAATTCATTAACAAATGGCTTCAAAAAAAAAAAATTCATTTCAAAAGTCTTGAGTAAAGCCAACCAATATAACAATTTTTTTTTTTTTTTTTTTTTTTGCAAGTTTCTTTGATTCCTGAGTAGATTCTGTATAGTCAGACGATCCTATTCTAGCTTTGAGAAGTGCATAATAAACTTACATTTATTCCCTAAATAACTTTGAAGAAAAACAAACAGACAAAACAAATAGAAAGAGTTGAATATAAGAACAAAAAAAAAAAAAAAAAAAAAACTCTCAGGAAGTCTACAAATGAACTCTAAACAAGGAGACTCCCCTCCCCCTCCTCCTCTTTCTCTTTTTTTTTTTTTTTTTTTTAGAAGTTAGTTGAAAGTTGTGCGTATCTCAATCTCAGTTGGCTACAAGTCAACCTCAGATATAGTAATACGCTTTCCATGCCACCCTTTATTTCCAATTATAATAGTTTTGAGTTCTATAACACTCATTCTTTTCTAAACCGTGTATTTAAGCTAACATTAAATGAATGAATTGTCAAAAGAGCAAGTTATAAAAATATTTAAGCTCAAAGTTGAGAAAAAAAAAAAAAAAAAAAAAAAAAAAAATTTTTTTTTTTTCAAAAAAAAATAAAATAAAAAGAGTTCCATAAAAATGAAAAGGTTTAAATGATGAAAAAGAGTAATTATTAATCTTGTTTTGTATTCTGAATAAATATTAGTTTATACATATAATGTAGTCATCAACAATCAATTCAAAGGACTCTTTTAAAGGAACAATTTTATGTAAGCATTTTTTTTTTATTGAGCGATAATAGATAAAAATCCAAGAATAAACAAGTATAAAAAAAAAAAAAAAAAAAAAAAAAAAAACTTTGAACTACCAAAAGAGATCCTCAAAGATCTAGAAAACACTTTCAAGTCCCACTTCAACGCAAATTTTAAAAGTTCCAGTGAGTGACAGTTTGACTGTATTGGAGGATAATAGACAAAATCAGGAGCAAACAATGAGTTATTTGTAGCAGATCTCAAGAAATCCAACTTGGTTTTCAATACTATTGTGAATGAGTAAAGATTGATAGAAATATTATAAGACTGCAGGCAGGTAATGACCTGATCATCTATTGAATTATTACTTCATTTGACCACCTTGGCATATCCCAATTCACATGATTAACAGACACTTTAATTTGTTGATGCACATCATGAATGGTACAATGTTTTGCTTAACAAATAAACTCGATTACACTAGAGATCAGATTATTCTGCAACAAATTCGAATTCAATCCCATACAATTATATGACAATCCCAGATTTGACATAGAATAATGATTGTATAGGCTGGCAAAGATATCATTCTTTGGCAGCAAACAATTGCATAATTTAGATAAGAAAAATACTTTTCAAAAACTATAAATAAGCAGCTTTTTTTTTTTTTTTTACAAATAATAAATCAAGGTCTAAAGGGAGCATGTTTATTATCTATTACAAAAAAAAAAAAAAAAAAAAAAAAAGAAGTGGCTTTTCTGTAAATGCTCGAAATGCTTTAAATGTCATGAAACTTTTTATCACTTTATACAAACAATGCTAAGAAATTACATTTTAAGTATATCTCACTAACCGATGCTTGGATTATCAATCATAAATAACATTTATTAAAAAAAAAACACATGAACTCCAAAATTTTAGATTCAATAAGTATATTCGACGTTTATTAATAACCCACGAGGGATATATTTTTTTTTACTTGCAATTAAAGAAATGATATCATCTCACGATATAGAAACTCCCTCTTTATAGTTGTTTGTAGTTAATAGCCAGTTTTCTTTAATTAAAAAAAAAAAAAGTTTATCATTCAGCGCAGATATAAGAGATTCTTAGTAACACGTTGGGTATCAGAGCAGATTTAAGTAATCAAATTCAACAGAACCTTTTCATTTTATTCTAAAGACGATAACAATAAAGCTGCCAAGGATAAGTCTAATTGTTCTAAAAAGCAGCGGAGTGTCCCTATTTATTTATTTTTGGAGAGGAAAATCCCGACTATACTCAACAGATATGATAATTTACAGAAAGGTAATAACCTCTTAGATTAAACATGTGTGTACTTAATAATGAAACAAATTGAAGAATATCACACGTTAAGTCTGTCAAAGTCTTTTCACATATCCTTAGAGTTACACAGGTACAAAAAGCATCTACCATAAATCAACCAAATAAAGTTACTCTCAACGTGACCTCTACTTCTCCTATTAAACAAGACCTAAAAAGCTTCCGGTCCTCTTCAGATCATTAACCTTTTTTTTTTTTTTTTTTTCTTACTTTTCTTCTATTCAATCTAATATGAATTCCCCCGATAAACCAGCATCACCTAAATCTGTTGAAGTACAAAGAGTTGTTTTACCCGAAATAATGCAAGCAGTGACACAAAATACGGAGGAATATCTTGAAACGACTATGAGAAAAGACCGAATGTTACAAAATTCTCCTGCTGCTACTAGAGCTGCTTTACATCAAAGGACAGTACCCAGATCATCATCTAGAGATGATTATCAAAAATCACACCCACAAGACCCTCAACAAAACTATCCTCGTGCGGGAAACTATAACCATGGGGGCCCATATGATACTAGACCAACACAAGAATCCCCTAGAACTCAATATAGCACGATGAGTGATAAATTACAGCAAACCCCTGAACGACCGAACATGCCACCCCCTTCTCAAATGAACAAGTCCAATGAGAAATGGAATTCACCTCCTCATGGTGGTGTAAGGATAAAAAAAAAAAAGTTATAAATTTATAAGACACTAATCTCTCTCTCTCTTTTTTTTTTCCCTTTCTCTTCTTCTACAGCCTAATAACATGAACCAAATTCTTTATAGTAATAACGAATGTGCTGTATTTCATTGGAATAATCAATCATGGTATGCGGCCGACGGAAGATGTTTGCTTCAAGTGAGATCCATAAACCATCGTACATGTGTATCCGTCGAACTACAAAATCAGGGGCAACTCTATTTGAATGCATGGATCATGCCCAACACAGCTATCAGACAACCCTCAGCTACAGATGTGAGTCTTTCGGTCTATATGGGAACCAAAAAGGAAAACTATTTGGTTCACTTTCCTCAGCCGCAAGACGCCTCTCGACTGGTCGACATACTAAAGAAGGCGCATCAGGAATCTACTGTGTGTCCAAAAGAAGAGGAAGAGGAAGAGGAACCGGAAGATACCGTTCATTGTCCGCAAACTCTAAAGACCGTGGTAGAATGTAAGGCCAAACTGTTTGTTCAGACAGAGACGAGTAAATGGACCACGTTTGGTGGCGTCACGATTGTGATCTCTCAACAGGCACCAAGCATGCGGACGGTGATTCAGATTGAAAATAACAAGACGAAATTGGTTAGCGCGGTGGTGAGAAGTGGAAATGTGGAAAAGATTAGTTCCAAGCGTATATCATTTTTACTATCAGATGAAGCTCAAAAGACAAGTATAGTTTACATGATTCATCTTCGTGAAGAGGAAATTGGAAATAGGATTTACGAACAAATACGTCATAAAAATGCTGAATATGGGTGGTAACAAAGGCCTTGACTCTATCAATCTTTCATTATTTATATTCTACATCTCTCTTCTTAAGGCATTGTTACATATTTGTGTGTGTTTGTGCGTGTGTGTGTGTGTGTGTACGAATGTGTAAATTAAAATAAAATTCTGGTTTGCAAACTCTCGCATTGGATGAAGTAATGTCGATATTGGATATGCAGAAATGAGTGATATTTATATTATTGATTGTTATTCTTCTTTTCTAAATGCTTTTGAAATGCTCCCAATTGAGTTATGATGTCTTTTACTTGTTCATGAAGGTATCGCTTATGTGTATCATCGTTTAATTGCCACATAATGTTATCTGGTGCAACAAGCTTGTAATTCCCAAGTTCTGATACAGATCGGTTAGGATCCAGCTTTATGCTGACATCTGATCTACCCTCTCTTTCTAATAAAATGAACAATGGCCCCAGTTCATTTGTATATTCCTGATGAGTTCTCTATAAACCAAGAATTTAATCATCCTCATTCATCCTTCCAACGCTTACTTTTACTCCAACTAAGATTTCATTATCTATAAAATTTCCATCGTCATCATCTTCTTCTTCGATTGAACTTTCCCTATTTACCACTACTTATTAATCATCACCTGCCTATTAATATTTTGGACCCTTACATTGTTTCAAAGTCAAATTCTGATAGCTTCTTCAACTGTTGATGTTCAAGAAGAGACTCAAATACGCTTGGATGGTTGACACAAAAGTCTTCAATAGTTTCTTGTCTCATTTCTGGAGAAAGTTGCACGAGTTGATCGTCTGCCTTTTCTTTGTAGTGATCGCAGGCATGCGTAACACGTTGAAGTATACTCTCTATTCTTGCTTTTGCTAAAACATTAGGTAAATCTCTCATGTAAAGAATAGATCGTTCTTTCGCTAACTAACTTTTTACGTTTTCAGGTTTTATATTTTCTTTGTTCGATGTTGCCATTGGTTTTTGCGATGAATGAAGTGTTGAAAAAAAAAAAAAAAAGGATTTTTATGTTCTTTATAATTGAATCTCCGGTATGCTTAGAATGGATTGATTTATTTACAAGAGAGCATTAATAGCAGAAGCAGCTAATCCAGCAATAACTCTAGGGGCGTGTAAGTTCTTCCAGTGATCTATAAGCTGATGTAAATGACCGACATCATATTATTTTTCTTTTTCAAGTGCAAACAGCTGATTGTTAATGGGTGCGATAAAAAGCAGGGTGAAAGGCACGTTAAAAAAAAAAAAAAAAGAAAAAAGCGCGGAATAGAGATACATTTGATTTCGGGTTTGGTAGTAGCAGTAAGCGCTTGAAATAGTAGAGATAATGATGCTGGAAATAGCAACATGTTTTCCCTTGTTGTATGACACGACAAAAGATGGCAGAGGATTCTTGGAAGCCTTGAATGCTGGTACACTTTCGTAATAAACGGTAAGGTTTGTGCCAGCAATTATACTAGAAGAAAATATTCCAAATTGATCGAGGGTAGTAGAGTAATGTAGATAAAGAAGTCATTTTGTTATTGGATCTAAAGAAAAGAGGAGAAAATATCAGATTGATTTTTATTTAACCTTTGATCGGGAGGGATTTGTCAAAATTTTCACCCGGAGTTTATCGCGTTACAGTCTATTCATTTTGGTAAGACCAGTCTCAGTATAGTGATTGACAAAGGAAAGAAAAAACCCTCATACATGCTTTTTTTTTTATATCATTCACTGTTACTAAAAGTAAACATGTCTTCTTTTACTTTAAAATGCATTAGCGACTACTTGAAAAAAAAGTATTGTCATATTTATTTTACGCCGGGAAAAACTTTTAAAACCCTCTCGTGTGAGCAGTAGGACGTGCTAAGCACATCAAAATAAATTACTTGACAAGATTAATTGTAAGCCATATCCCAGAATTTGACCTCAAGGTCCAAAGTTTCCTTGTAAACCTTTTCAAAACTACTTAAACGTCTAGGGTCATTAAAGCACAACTCGTTTACAAGAGAACCACAGTCATCTACAAAAACTTTGAATTCGTCTAATGTCCAGTTTTCCATCAATTCATGACATGTCTTGACGTGAATGTTCTCCGAGTTCTTTTCAAGACCTTCATTGATAGATTTTGCGTGACTCCAAGCGGTGTAAAAGACGTACTCCATAGCCCATAAGACGACCAATGCTTCGCCTAAATCATATCCACTTTCATAGGCCACCTTTTTGTGAAAGTCAACATAACGCGCTGTCCATTCCTTTTGGTTGTCAGATTGTTCACATTGAGCATATGGGGGCCGGTTAAGAATATCTGTGAAAAAATTGGCTTCACGATGAACATTGGATAATGCAAAAGATAATGTCTTGATCACTCTTTGTGCTCTTTCAGGCGTGTAAGTGCTATCGTTGTCTCCAAGTTCTCTTTGATCTTGATAAAGAGCAAGCCTGGAAATCATGATACCCATCATCTTGATGTATCCTCCTGTATAGTATCTGTCTTGAAGCAGCCACGATTTCAAGTGTCCAGGCTCCACTTCCAGTTTACCCACTTGTGTTAATAGTAAATGTTGTGTGGCCTTTTCGAATTCAGGCTTATTTAATGAAAGAAGATGTTCGGTGAGCTTCATTTTTTTTTTGAACTTTCAAATATGTAAAAGGAAAAAAAAAAAAGAAAAAGAAAAAAAATGCAAACTTTATCTGTGTTACCCAACCACCATCTATGGCAGTTTATCAATTTTTTTTTTTTTTTTTTTTTTTTGCCAGCCATAGTTTGCAGCTAGAATAAGATGCTTCTTTTCTTATTATTGCTCACTTTATAGCTCAAGTTAATTCCATAAAGAAGGAAGCCTATTCTTTTTATACAAACAGCCTGTCTTGAATCAGCAGGAATATTATGATTCGGTCCTTTGGTTTAATAAGGTTTGTTATAAGCAACAAAAATAAGAACGTTCTACTCTGTTTTCTTCATCTCCGTTCTGTTTCCTCCAATCATATGTTCTTTGGAATGCGAAACTTCAGCCAATTGTAACTAATATTATTTTATTGTTCTTTGAAAGCTGCATACCAAATTTAATTTGAGCGCAGTCCTTTAATTTGTTCATCAAAATTGATTTTTCTTACAAAGAAATGTCAATGCTTTACCATAAATGTAAGTTCTCAATTTCTGTAATATTTTGAATACAACGAAATACACATGAGCTCTTTTTTTTTTTTTTTTTTTTTTTACTGCATATACGACAACCAATAAAACGTTCCAACAGTTTATTTTAGTTCAGATAGACCAAGCTGGTTACTTAACCTTACAACAAATCGTTGTCCTTTTTTCAATTTTAGCTAAAGTGTCACAAAAATTGGAAATGTATTACATTGAATAAAGAAAGTACATTTCAATACTTTGATAACTACTTTTCATTATGACTCTAGATCCCAAGACAAATATATATATATATATACATACAAATCTTTTTCTTTAAAAAAAAATAATAATCTTTCAATATCTTAAACGCTTTCAAAAACGACACAACAAACGCGTAAAATGAACAAATTAAACTTTATCTTGATCTTGAGCCTCCTCTTCTTCTGTCTTGCCCAAGTAACGGAAGCCAAAGCCATCTTCAAGCGCCGTAACATGGTTATCTCCAAGCGTGACGATATGCCCTTTAGTGGAAGAGCCACTCACTACAGTACTGGACCTGGATCTTGTGGTGAAATGAGTAGTGATGATGAAATGGTCGTTGCTATTAATCAGGAACAAATGGAAAATGGTAATTTCATCGCCATCTACTTTATATAAACCATGACATTCATTCTTCTAAATAGGTGCAAACCCCAACACCAATCCTCACTGTGACAAGACTATTCAAATCTCTGGTGATTCTGGAAAAGTCTTTCACGCTCGTATTGTTGACACTTGTCCACAATGTGGTGAAGATTCTTTGGATTTGTCACCTACTTGTAAGTTTCAAAGCAAATGGATCTTGTAACTGATATCATCTATAGTGTTTGAAAAGGTCTGTGGTAGCTTGGATAGAGGCTTTTGTAAAATCAACTGGGGCTTCGAATAAGGAAATAGATATTTTAATATCAATTCATTAGAGACACGAATGCTGTCATTAACTTATTTTTCAATAAAAATCTTGAACATAACTCGAGTTGGTTTCTGATTAAATCATGAACTGAAATGTAAATTGTTCCTATGATTTTAATTGGTTGTTTATTGTTGTCTGACCCTCCCTCCCCTTCCTTCTTTAATTCATTATAGCATCAAAGTTTGACACAAGGTATTTCAGGGACATAATTGACATTTTGAAAAGCTTTTTGTTTTGAGAGAATCTCCTTCTTTATTATTGTATTATTTTTTTTTATTGTATTTTTTATTGTATTTTTTATTGTATTTTTTATTGTATTTTTATACTTTTTACAGATTGTTCAAGTAGATACAAAATCTTGGTGGATAAGCTCGTCAAATGCAAACCCACCAAAGATATCGTACATTTCGGGAACACCAGTCTCCATTCCGACTTCGTACCAAGTATCAACAATTCTATCTTCTGAAATCGTCTTCTTTTCATCAGAACAATCGCTATCATCAATGGGGAAAGGCTCGAACAGCAATGCATTATGTGGGCCATCGGGTTGCAAAACCACTTGATTCTTATTGGCCTTCTTTGTTTGGGTGGATTGGGAGAACAACAAGGCGATTTCTTCTTGTATGTCGTTTTGATAGAGCAAGGGGCTCTGGTATTGATCGTTCATGACCGACATCTTCAAGGCAGTGCCTGGTGTAAGCCTTGGCGAGGGTATCTTTTGAATGGGCAACTGACTTGCTTGAATTTGGGGTGGTGTCAATTGCGTAAATATAGGTCGGCTTGCTTGAATTTGTGGTGGTGGTGTCATTTGTGCCAATGGTGCAGGGAGCTGGTTTGTCTGTGGTGTTGGTGGTGTTGGTGTCATTGTTCTTGCCGGCTGTTCTTCAAATGATTGAGGATATATGGGCGGCTTTTGACTTCTTTGCTGTATGGTCGTATGCTTCTTGGTTGGAAATTGTGGCTTTGGAGCCATGGTAGGAGTTTTCAGCACTTTCTTTACTGTTGTTTGTGCTTGCTTCAATTCTTGTGCCTTCTTTTCTTCTTTCGTCCTTCTTTCTTCTTCTGACCGTCTTTTTTCATCTGCTTCTTTTTGTTCTTGAGCAAGCCTTTGATCTTCTGCCTGTCTTTGTTCTTGAGCTTTTATTTCTGCTTGCTTGCGCTTCTGTTCTTGTACTTGGTTAATTTGTAATCTGGCTTCTGCTACCCAATTATTCAGTTGTTCATGGATATATTGCTGCTGTGTCGGTGTCAGGCTCATTAGGTTCTGGGCCTCTTGCTGAAGAATCCAACAGCACTGTAAGGCACGTGGAGGCAACAGATTTACGATTTCTAAAGGAAGACCATAGGTAATGGCTGCTTGGTGTGATAATTGTGCCTGGGCTTGTCTTTGAATGTTTGTTGCAGTATCAACAGACGGGGTGAATTGTTGTGGGGGAATTTGTACCATGGTTTGTTTGGGCGTGAGGTTTGCCTTTTGTTTCTTGTTGGTTGGTAGTTGAAGGTCAATGTTACCGCGTTTTATACCTATACTTCCAGATGGGGGTAACGGAGAAGCGGTTGTTTGATTGTGTGGACCGGGGCTATTGTTTTGATATTGGGCAGGATTTTGGGTCAAACCAATGGTCACATGATTGGGTGTGGCCTTCTGCTTCTTGTTTGTAGTTGCTTGAAGCTCTATACCACTACGCTTTGTGCCGGTTTTTTCTGATGTTGGCATCAAGAAGGAATTTGGCCCAGGTTGGCTTTGTTGCACTGGGGATGTTTTGGCTTGGCCTTGGTCAGCCTCTTGATGTTGTGATGACTGCTGAACAAAACTTGGATTTTGGGAAGTCATTGGTTGTTGGGAGGCCATTTGGTTTGATGGGATGACAGCATTACGAACCCAATTGTAATACCTAATAAACTGTTCTTTCAATTTTATAAGTTGCTCGGTAGTAATCACGAACTCGTTTCGTTCAAGTGCGTTCAGCTGGTCTTCAAACATGTGTTTCATAAACAAAAGTTTCTTTGTAGCTTCCACATTGGATGTCAATGCATAGAACACGGGTAATAATCTGTCAAGCTTGTCATACATTGGTTTAACCAAAAGTGTGCCGTTATAAATAGTCATCTTTTCCACTTCTGGTAATCCATCAATAGAGCTCGAGGCAACTGGATTAAAGAAAATTAATAAGATGGAAGGAAGAAATTTTTTTTTTATAATCTCATTACCTCTCGATTTACGGATGCTTTCTTCTAATTGACGTATATACTCGGCAGCTTGGGTTCTTTGTTGCAAAGTGGGTGCAAATGATTGCACTTGTACTCGTTGTTGCTGAGTCTGCATTGGGGCCAGCCCTTGAGACGGTTTTTGAGTTTGAGCATGAGTCTGCTGCTGCGTTTGAGTATGAATCTGTTGCTGTGTTTGAGCATGAATTTGATTTTGCGTTTGAGTATGAGTTTGAGCAAAAACTTGTTGCTGTGGTTTATCCTGGATCTGTTGTTGAGTTTGAGTCTGATTATAGCCTTGCTGTTGGATTTTAGTCTGCTGTTGAGCTCGTGAATGTATTTGAGTTTGAGAATAAACTTGACTTGGAGTTTGAGGATGTATTTGCTGTTGCATTTGAGTTTGATTCAGAGTCTGTTGTTGAGCCCATGCTTTCTGATCAGCTAGAGTTTTTTGTTCAGCAATAGCTTTATTTTTTTCGGCCTGTGCCATCTTTAAAGCCTTTTCTTGGGCCCTCTTCTGAGCTTGTTGTTGAGCTTGTTGTTGACTCGAATTTTGTGCCTGAGTTGGCGGCTGTTGCTGAAGATGTTGCATTAAAAGCTCCGAATCCATGTACTGCTGCCCCATCGAATCCTGTGATGACTATAAAATAGGGAGTGTCAATAAAGCAATTGGTTTCATATTAATAATGTAATTGACTTACGCTTTGAAAAGTATTAACTTGCATTGTTGTATTATTGAAATTTGCACTGGAGGCAGGAGGAGGGAAATTTTGTGTGACATTATTTGGTATATTTAGATTCATTAGGGTGTATGGATCTGCATTGGGGTTATTAAATTGAGGGATGACACCTTGCTGTAAGTTTTGATAATTTTTCTGCATTGTCGTCTGATGAGATAGGAACATTCGAAGTTCCCCCGGGGTCATGGTCACGTTGGTATTAGGGTGGGTCATGTTTGTCTGCGGTAACATAGTCGCAGTGGTTTGTTGTTGAGCGCCTGCATTGCCCATCATGTTAGTGCTACTCGTGTTACTTCCGTCCGTCACACCCGGAGTGGTAGGAGCGGTCATAGCTTCAGAGACTACATTCTGGAGTCCCAAAAATTGTGTCTGCTGGGATGGGTTTGTTTGTAAATTCTGAGATTGAAGAGTTCCTGTTTGAATCGTGTTTGTGAAAAAATTTGTTTCAGTCTGGATTTGGCTGTTCATATTTTGGTGTTGGTTGATCAACGAGGAATTATCTTGAAATTGTTGGACTTGAGATGGTAATTTTTGCATAGAAGAGACCTGGTGTCTAGTCATTTGGTTTGGGTTGGACGAGAGTTGGCTATCGTTTGTCATTAAAGATGTCGTACCACTGTGGCTTTGTTGTTGAAATTTGATCTGTTGGAGCTTTTTCCAGTAAGCAAAGATGTATTGACTCTGTATTTTTTTTTATCCCAAAAGAGGTAGAGTGTTAAAGCATGAAATATGTGTTTTTTTTTGTTTTTTTACCTTATTTACACTTTTGTTAAATGCATTTAATTCATAAGCTTTAGCAACAGAGAAAATGGTATTATCCGATGTATCAGGAGATAATAACTTCAAAGCCTTTCCCCTATGCAAAAGAATTAATATTCCTTAATAAGAATTCTTATCTTTTTTCTTACAATTGTGAGATAAAGCGAGTTCTTTCTTCAGCTTTAATATCTGCCTTCCAGTTTAGATTTGGTTGATCATTTGGGGTTGAAGCACTTTGTTTGGATGCTGCGAAGGTATTCATATTTTGTTGATTCATCAGAAAGTGGAGAAAAAAGGGAAAAAAAGAAAAAATTCAAATTCGGCTTATAATATTAAGACTGAGGGGTTACAAGCGTAATGTTTATTCTTACACGTTTTTACAATTTTAATTTTTAATGAATTTTTTTTTTATCAAAGCTTCCATCTCCACTAATACATCATTAGACACCCTTTCAAAATTTTGACTATCACTTAATCTCTTTTTAAGCAGTTCTAATTTATCCAACACATTCATCCCCCACTTATCTGTTGTTTTAACATCGATTGTAGACTGGTTTAATAAGAGCTTCAGCATACTCATTCTTCCTAAGCAAACTGCAATATCTATTCCATGTCTTCCTTCAATTGGTTCACACCAGTTGACATCAAAACCGGCATTCAATGCTATCTGGACCCACCTGAGATGATTGTTTTTTAGTGCTTTGAGCCAAAAAGGCCCCATATCATTTATCTCACTTTCAGCCAAATGTGCTCCAGCTTCTCTTAAAATATTCACCACGTCTGCATGCTTTTCGATCACAGCGTCGAACAATGGCGTATGTCCCGATTTATCTCGAAGATGAATTGATGCACCGTGCAATAACAAGTACTCTACAATCATCAAATGTCCCTCACGACAAGCTACGTGTAGTGGCACTCGACCATCATAATCAACGCAATTCAGGTTGATTAATTCTCCCATACTTTCCACCAATAATTTTAGTCCATCTAAATCATTCGAACTTGCTGCTGAGCAAAGTAAAACAGGACCCAAAGCTTTCTGAGCCAATATTTCTTCTTCAACTGAAAGTGTCAGATCCTGTTCTCGATCGTCCAATCCTTGTCTGACTGCTATTTTTCCACGTTCAGAAAATTTCAAAAGAATATTGACCAAGACATTAGTTCGATTGGCTGATGCGCTAAAACGCTGGTGAGGTGCTCGGATTGTGAGCTCGCCACGGATGTTCTTGTTCATCATCTTACGAATATAATCCGGATTATCAGGGGTTTTCCCTAACAAGTAGGCGAGTTTTGTCAGTGCACATTCTGGCGTCATATCGGCACCAGGGACCACTCCTACGGCCGCCAACTGTTTCCCTGTAGCATAGGAATCTGTCACAAGACCTTTCCGGCACTGTGTACAATTCACAATCACAACACCTCGGTCGCTGGCTTCCTTGAGCGCTTCTAAAAGATCAGGCCGACAGGGCGCATTACCAGCACCAAATGTTTCCAATACAACTCCCTGTAAAGGTGGCGCCAAAAAGGCTTGGATGGTCGATTTGCTTATACCTGGAAAAAGACGCAGTGATCCAACATTCGGATTCAATTTCGTGTTGACCTGAAATTTGGCAATGTTGGTAGGACGTAAAACCAAAGGCCACTTTACATCTAAATAATACATTAAAACAACGAGATATCTATTTTTTTTTTTTTTTTTTTTTTCTTACCAATGTTGATTCCCACCTCCACCAAACAAGAAATATTTGGAGAATCAAACGCTTCAAAGTCCACTGCGCTGACCTTACTCGTCCTGTTTCCTCTATACAACTTCTTACCGAAATAAAGCGTCACTTCAGGTATAACAAAATGGCCAGCAATTGTTAAAGCACCCAACAGGTTTTCTACAGCATCGTTTCTTACTTCAGTCAAAGGAACTTGAGAACCGGTGATAATCACAGTTTTTCCCAGTTCTTCCAACATAAAGCTCAGTGCACTTGCTGTATAAGCCATGGTATCTGTACCATGAAGTACAATAAACGCATCATAAAGATGGTAGTTTAATTGAATATCATCAGCAACTCGAACCCAATCTAGAACAAACCTGTTCACTACCTGTCATGTCTTTAGAAACTTTTACCTGCCATGGTGATATCACAAGAATCCAAAAGAGGGCTATATTCTAAAACAGAATATCTGCCATGTGTATATCATTAGCTTCTTTTCAAAAAAAAAAAAAAAGGCTCTTTCTCTGTCTTCAAACCTTATTTTCTTTCCAAACAAACTGACGGGCGTAATAAGACTGGGTAATTGAAGGGTCTTGACTTGCTCTGTATCATCTTCTTTTATTTTGGTTCTGACTGTGTTGATTGATTGTATGACCTCTCTTCTGGTTCCATTAGAGGTTGGTAAACTATCAAGACTTTCAACAGAGGAAGATCTTGAAAGTCCAACTCCACTGGTAATAGTCTCAGGATCATGGAAACGTTGAACTTTAGAAAGTGATTCTGTTAGATAATTGGGAAACTTTTTCAAAAGTATTAGTGATCATTCTATAATAAATAGACTTACGGGCATATATCCATGTTCAGGTGTATTTTTCATCCCAATGGTTCCTCCAGTATAAATGATAAGTACTCTAGATACATCTGTTTTGTAAAAATAGGTTTTTTAATTAATTTAAAGCGGGTCTTTTTTTTTTTTTAATTTACCTGGAGCCACCATATCGTTACGATCTACACCTAACTGATGACCCACTGCAGCATTTTCAAAAACATGTACATCATTATTGACAGGAGTTGATAAAGAGTTAGGAAGTATCATATTATTCAAAAAAGAAAAAAGAAAGAAAAAGACAAGGATAAAGCAACGTCAACGAACGGATTTTGAAAACACATCTGCGGGAGAAAAAAAAAAAGGAAGCTATACCAATGAATAGCGTTTATTCTCAAACAAGACCACTGTTTATTTTCAATAGAAGAATGTGTATTTTCAAGACTAGGATTTATATTGATAAAACCCATGATATTGATATATTTCTCAGGTCCTTGGCATTATTCAATATCTTTATAAACACATGTAATTGATTGGTAACTGTAAGATCCTTCGGAGATCAATGACTTTGTAAACGGACTCAAAAGAGAATGATAAGTTATTGACATGTAGTTTATTTACAAAACAAAAGGAAGGGCTTATTCAACGAGATAAAGATTTGAAAAAGCGTTTTAACCTTGTTATAAATCGATTGCTACGCCCGCAAGTGATGGTTTGGACTGTTTGCGTTGGAATGATTAAAGGATTAGATGTATGTTCCGGAATAGCAAAACAATCTCTTCCCAATGTGCTACTACTCTTGTCGTACAAGCATGGATCTGAGCTTACAAGATAAACAGGATGGTGGTATATAGACGACGATTGTGTGGAAAGAGAAGATGTTTCTTTCCATGACGAACTGATGTCGAGTTCTGTAAATCTTGAAGTAAAAGAGGACATTTAGAAATGAAAAAGAAAAAGGAAAATCAAGAAGTTGACTTTATATTTTATTTTTGTTGATTGAGACAGTACCAATCTCTGTGTTGAAACATGATAACTCAGGGATGAATTAAAAAAATAGAAGTAATTTTATTTTTTTGGATTCTGCAATATAATCTACAAATTTTTAAAGTGAAGTATGGGTGGGTGTATATAAGAATTACAAGTTGAAAGAGAAGTGAAGGAATATTTTGTAATCAGAATTATTGGGCAGTGTTGTTGCTGTCAGAAGGGTTGCCGTTATCGTTTTGAGCGGCACGGTTCTTGTAAACCATTTCAAAGAGCTTCAAAGAACTGGATTGGAGGTCATCGATCTTGGCCTTCAATTCTTCAGGGTTGGCAGCGGCATCACCGGCTTGAGCCTTCAAGGCTTCAGCACGGAGAGTAGTGATCTTTTCCTTAAGCTTATCAGCTTCGGCTTTGTCGAGTTGTTCCTTAAAGTCATCCATAGCCTTTTCGGTTTCGCTCACAACGGAATCGGCACGGTTGGCCATTTCGATAGTATCACGACGAGCACGATCAGCTTCAGCGTTGGCTTCAGCTTGTTGGATCATGTTTTCAATTTCGTCGTTGCTCAAACCAGAAGAAGCGGCAATGGTCACTAAACACAGCATGTAAATATTGACGCACTCTTTCACACTCTAAAAATACTTACTGGATTGATCACGGTTGGTAGCTTTATCCTTGGCGCTAACGTTGACAATACCATCAGCATCAATATCAAATTCAACTTGAATTTGAGGAACACCCTTGGGAGCAGGGGGGACACCAGTCTACAAATTTTGTTAATTAACTATTCTCTCAGATAATTAAAAAAAAAACTTACCAAGTTGAAGTCACCCAAAAGCTTGTTGTCACGGCAAAGTTCACGTTCACCTTGGAAGACACGAACGGAAACTTGAGTTTGACCATCAGCAGCAGTAGAGAAGACTTGAGACTTCTTGGTGGGAATAGTTGTGTTACGGTTGATCAAACGAGTAAAGACACCACCAAGGGTTTCGATACCCAAGGAAAGAGGGGTAACATCAAGTAACAAAATATCGGTGACGGAACCAGCCAAAACACCACCTTGAATAGCAGCACCAATAGCGACAGCTTCATCGGGGTTAACAGACTTACTGGGTTCTCTACCAAAGACTTGCTTGACAGTTTCAACAACCTTGGGCATACGAGACATACCACCAACCAAGATGACATCGTTTACATCCTTGTTGGCAATACCAGCATCCTTCATGGCCTTTTCACAGGGGGAAACGGTGCGACCGATGAGATCACCAACCAAACCTTCGTACTTGGCACGGGTCAACTTGGAGTTGATGTGCTTGGGTCCAGTAGCATCAGCGGTAATGTAAGGTAAGTTGATGTCAGTTTGAACAGTGGAAGAAAGTTCAATCTTGGCTTTTTCACAAGCTTCACGAATACGTTGGATGGCCATACGATCGCCGGCGAGATCGATACCGGATTCATCCTTGAATTCCTTGACTACGTGACGGACCAAGTGGGAGTCGAAATCTTCACCACCGAGAGCGGTATCACCATTGGTAGACTTGACTTCGAAAACACCGTTTTGGATTTCGAGGATGGAGATATCAAAGGTACCACCTCCCAAATCGTAAACAGCGATGGTGGAATCACCAGACTTATCAAGACCGTAAGCCAAAGCGGCGGCAGTAGGTTCGTTGATAACACGCATGACATCAAGACCGGCAATCTTACCAGCATCTTTGGTAGCTTGACGTTGAGCATCGTTAAAGTAAGCAGGGACAGTGATGACTGCGTGCTTGGCCTTCTTGCTGAGGAAACCTTCGGCAGTTTCCTTCATCTTACCCAAAACAAAGGCACCAATTTGAGAAGGAGAGTATTTTTGGTTGTTGGCTTCGACCCAAGCATCGCCGTTGTTGTGAGCAACAATCTTGTATGAGACAGCGGGGATATCAGCTTGAACAGCGGGATCCTTGAATTGACGACCAATCAAACGCTTGGTGGCATAGACAGTGTTTTGAGAGTTGACTACGGCCTATTCAAAACATAAAATATGAGTCATTCTCATTCGGAAAAAGAATATTTTTTTTTCTGTGCTTACTTGACGCTTGGCAGCTTGACCAACCAATAATTCACCATCTTTGGTGAAAGCAACTACGGAAGGAGTAGTACGAGCACCTTCAGCGTTTTCAATCACACGGGGGTTCTTGCCTTCCATAACAGATACACAAGAGTTGGTTGTACCCAAATCAATACCAATAACGGGTCCATTGACACCAGAGCTGTAAGAACGAGCAGCAGTGGAAAGAACACCAGTCTATGAAATAATTTAAATTTTCTATTGTTTGACAGCTTCTTTTTTTAATTACTTACGTTACGTGCCAAAGTAGGCAAGAGACGTCTTTGAGCAACCTTAGATAAGTTGTACATCTTTAGAATAGGAAAAAAAAGAATGAAGGTGAAGAAGAAGAAAAAAAAAGAAAAGAAAAATCCTTCTTTATAAGCAAGGAACCTTTCAAAAAAAAAAAAAAAAAAAAAAACTTTTGCCGGGGTTCAACTCAGAAAATGTTTCCGACGGGCAGAAAATTAAACGAGCCAATCGTTCTGAATGGTCACTCTGATAGAAATTGCTAGCAAAAAAAAAAAAAAAAAATACAATAGAGCTTTTACTGATCCAATCAAAAATCTTATACAGGAGATGCAGCCAATAAATCAGCGAATCGAGCCACCATTTTTTGCATATCTTGAGATCTCTTTGCACTTGTCTCTAACACTTCTTCGTGGTTGGCAAAGTATTTTTCAGTATCTGGTTCTGTCTCTTCAACATCTGTCAATCCCATTTCTTTCATCACTTCCAGTTTAGCATCCTTTCCCTTTGCATTGATCACTGCGTTAGTGACCAAACTGATACCAAGCACCTTGATACCTGCGTGTCGGGCAACAACCACTTCAGGTACAGTGGACATACCTACCACATCAGCACCAATCGAAGCCAAATAACGGGCTTCGGCTCTAGTTTCAAAACTGGGCCCTGACACCATACAATAAACACCTTCTCTGATCTCGTCTGTAGAAATGCCGATATCAAAAGCTGCCTTGAATGCCAACTTGCGCAAACCATAAGTGTAGGCGTCTGAAACAGCGGGGAATCGTGTACCGAATGTTTCCATGTTACGTCCAACCAATGGGTGAGTACCGACCAAACCGGGGAGTGAGAGATGATCGTTGATAATCATCAAATCACCCACCTTCAATGTAGGTTGAAGTCCACCACAAGCATTGGTCACAATAAGATATTTGATACCCAACAAGGCCATCACACGTACAGGAAAAGTCACGTCAGCCATACTGTGGCCTTCATAAAAGTGGAAACGACCCACCATAAATACAGTAGGTGTACGGGCTTCTCCCAAATGTCCAAAAACAAGTTTGCCGGCATGACCAACCACGGTGCTAGAAACAAAACCGGGGATATGCTTATATTCTAAATCTACTTTGGTTTCTTGATCAATGGTTGTTACTAAGCCTCCGAGACCCGATCCGCAAATGATGCCAAGTTTGACATTTTGAAAAGCAACAGGTAATTTTGAAGCAATATATTCGGCACTTGCTCTGTATGTTTCTTCGGCAATGAAATTCATCAAGAAAAGGGAAAAAAGAGGGGAGGGGAAAAAAAAGGAAAAAAAAAATTTGCGCAAACATATTCTAATGTTTTTTTTTTTTTTTTTTTTTTTTTCTTGAGTACACTTGTAAATACAGCTCTTCCTATTTATTAATATCGGTTCATGTTAGGCATAGAAAAATGATCTGTAAAACGTCCCAACTGACTAGGATGCGGTGCTAATTGAGCGTATTCCGACAACAATTCCTTTTTGTTTTGGTGGTAAAGATGGTAACCAGCTTGACCAAAGAGTAGTCTTGGTACATCTACAAGATATCCTAACGTTCCCTTCACTCCTACTTCCTTTTCTGCTTGAATCCAATAGTTAATCTTTCCAGTTTTTTCATCATAGTAACCAGCACAATAGTTTCTCATTCCCATCAACTTTTTGTTTTGTCTCTATGATCGATATTAGGCATTTCTTTCTTTCTCTCAGTTCTCTTACAGTATTTCCATTAGGGGAGCGCTTGAATAAATTATACATCTTTTCTTCAGTATTTCCGTTAAAAGTGATATACGATGAGTTTTGGTTCAAGACTGTCAAAAGAGCTTGAGGTGGTGGTACATTGACAATTGCACTGGAGATGATTTGTACCATAAAATAAGGATCACCTTCTTCTTTTTCCTTCATATCTTTAGAGTAAAGTTTACCAGCACCACAACAGTGAACCTAAGGAAATATCAGAAAGAGATTCGAAGTTCAACTTTTCTTACATCTCCTCCCAAGAATGAAACTCGGATTGATTTTTCACGAGCGTATTTTTGAAGTCTTTCTATAAACCCTTTTCTTTCTTCTTCGTGTGTGGCAGCCGTCCAATCTAAAGTATTGTAATTAGATCAGGGATCACAAAAATATATTGGCTTACGATCATTCATATCATCTAATAACTCTGGATCTCCATTCCATTTGTTCAACTGACCATTGATAATATCTCCTAGTGCACCTGTTTTACCAGCAATCGTAGCTAGATTGAAACCGGCTGCGCCATCCATTAGATTTTCAAACAAAGTCAGTCGAGGATAGATCAGGGGAACGCCTGTCAATATCAACAAGTGCTTCACAGTCGATGGCATCATGGTATGTAAGCTTTTAAAAACAGTGTCGTATGTAGACTGTTTACAGACCTCAAGCTTGGTTCTTTCTCCTCGACAATCCAAATGAACAACACCAATATCCGGTCCAAGTGTGGAGATAATATGGTTACAAGTAGCCATTGTGCCTCGAATCATACCATGTCGAGGGGCTAATTCGACGGTTGTATGTTGTTGGAACAAATAATAAAATCGACAAGCATTTGCGAAAAGAACTAGAAATAAAGCTTAGAAAAACACCCAACTTCCCCTCCGTTACCTTGAAAACACTCTGCACGTTGCATTTCATTAGGATAAGAACCATAACCATCAATAATGTCCTATAGAACCATATGAGTTGAAGAAAAAAAGAGAGAAATCAAACAGTATTACATGATCATCCCACATATTCATGGATGGAATAGAAGCAAACGCTTTAGCTACCACTGGGTTTTCTTTGAAACTAACAATCTATGAGCAATTGAAGACATTATTTTGATTTTACCCAAAGTTTTTGCAGTAATTCCAAAAAAAGAAATCCTCGAATCCATCCTTCATATCTTGACTCATTTCCATTGCTAAACGTTTCGACGGGTTCTTTTCTTCCACCCAAGGCTTCATAAAGTCCTCCTTGATCAACCTATCCTGATACAATTGATCACCACCACCCAACATAACATGAAAGGGCATCACTTGGTGTCTATCTAACACATCTTGCCAAAGCGGTGCTTCCTTTTCTCCAAACTTGTCTTTGATTTCTTGTGGAATATCTGAAAATCCGTTACAAGAATAAAACATGAATCGCATAGAATTGTAGAATGAAGGCAAATGGAATTGGAATTGAGGACTGGCCCAATGTTGAAGTGAGGTCGAGTAAGTCGCCACTTGGTCATGTTCTGTCATGGGTAATCGAACATCATAGCGCCAAAAGTGATACTTTTGAAACGTATCTAATTTTTCGGCAATAGGTTTAACATAATGGTGCGCTTGTGTCACGGGTTCAGACAATTGGATATCAACAGGTGGTGCTTCTTCATCAGTGGAGACGACAAGAATAGATCCTTGCCATTCTCGAGTGGCATAGTTGATGCCTATATAACGCAACAAAGGTCCACAGACAACTTCTCCTGCTGGTTGATTGTGGTGATGAGACCGAAGTGAGAGATGAGATGATAAATGGTTCCATTGATCCTTCACATGAAGCTGACTAAAGCTAGATGTCAAGCCTTGAAATCTTCCTTCTTGATGATGTTCGGGTTGACCGTATCCTTGGTACGGTGGTGCGTTATCTTGGTTTTGCATATGGCTTTAATGTAGGCTAATAGGACAAAAAAAATACAGAAATTAAATCCGGTTTGACGCTTCACAGAAACAATAAGCGCTCTTACTCCGACGCCCCTTTGTTTAAATTTCAGTCAAGACAGCTAAACTTTTTATAAAAGGTACAATAGATCATTCTTTGTATTACATAAGTCAAAGTAGCAAAATACCCTAAACTTATTACATCAAATCATATAATACAAGTGTGAGAAATATGTCAGTCAGACGATTGCTAAACGTTAACGACAGACATGTCATGAAAACACACACATGATGCCCTATGGCTAAAGGTTATTAAATTAAATTATATCGGGAAATATTACTCTGGAATTTAACGTAATCAAGAACACTTGGTCATTCTAAGGAATAAAATAGAAGAAAAAAAAAAAGAAAGTTTGATCTTTTTGAATATCATATCTTACCTTCGATTTTTTCGAACACGATTACAGAAGCCCAATGATGAAATAAACCTACAGCTAGTATCTGAATATGAATAATTGATCGAAAGGCAATACATATTCTTTAAAAAGGTTATCTGTTCTAATTGACGCGCTTTTGGAATATCAAATATATCTGGGAACAACAGAAGCTTCCCTCTTTTGAAAATATAGTTCAAGGTTTTATTTACTGCTAATGCATCTAGATTCTTGAATTGGTTAGATGATACATCAAAAGCAATATCAATATGATCATTTTACTATATAATACCGCGTTAAATCTTGTCTCCCCTTTTTTTTTTTTTTTCGTTCTCTTTCTTTTTTTTTCTAAAAAAAAATCAAAAACATGAACGATAAAATGCTTTACACTGTTTTCAAGCAAAAGGAAAGCCACCAGTTCTACCATAGATGGACTGCCAAAGAAGATTTACTACTATCAAAAGCTGTATCAAAATATGGATCACACAAGTGGACTATGATAGCCAATTGTATTCCTGGAAGAACAGCCGTTCAATGTTCCACTCGCTGGTTTGGTGCTTTAAAGTAAGACACATGTGTCATCTACCATTTTACTAAATTATTGTCTAGTTCTAATATACATAAAGGAAGATGGTCCAAAAATGAAGATCGTATCCTAAAAGAGACCGTACAATACTACCAATCGATAACCAAATCCAGTTCTTCGATATTACCATGGAGCCGAGTAGCAGAAAAGATTCAGCGCAGAACAGGAGTTCAGTGCCAGGCTCGATGGACCGAGGCTTTGGATCCCAAAATACGCAAAGGAAGATGGTCAGAAGAAGAAAACATGCTGTTGCAAAAAGCAGTAGCTCAATATGGATGTTGTTGGATCAGAGTATCTAGCATGATCCCTACTCGAACTCAACGTCAGTGCAGAACTCGTTGGAATCAGATGAAGAGATTAAAATCTATGCACAATGACACGGCAACTCATTTCGAAAATGACGCGTACCAGAATCTTTTGAAAGACATACGTTTGCCAGATTACAGCATGCTAGATGTATCACAGATCGTAAACAATACACTGCCTTTGAAAACTTCCTATGAAGATGTCTTTTATGTAGATAATATCTTGCCCAACAACTCCACCACATCCTCCCCTCTCATGTTCGAGCCCTTTTCCCCTCTTTCTCCGCCTTTTCAGCCACCACAACCCAAACAAAATGCATATGATTACAACGCTATTTCCATGCAACAAACAAATGACCCAATGTTTATTTTTCCTTTTATGAACAATTTTGCATTGACATCGGCCGATATGAACAACTACTTGATAACAGGACAACTATAGTTCTCTCTCTTTCTCTCGTTATCCCTTTTTCATGTAAGATCCAAGAGTTTAAAATAACCACCTCGAGTATTATTGCTATTCCCTTCTTTTAACCTTTTTAATGTATAACTTGTATATTTCCTGTTTATGAATAAAGCAACTCTTTTTTATATTTTTGCATTTTTAACTTTCACAAGTAAAGTTATTTCATATACATTACATATTGTATGCATAAACCGTAGTAAAGGACTATCTATTGTGCTGTCATTTTTTTTTAGGTAAACAACGGTCCGGAATCTCCATAAATGTGCATTCGGTAGATTGAGCGGTGCTTTTAATATGCTCTGTGTAGATTTACTCGTGCATCTTAATGGAATAAGCGTAATTGGAAAGTATTACCCGTCGTCATAGTAACCAAAAGGACATTCAATTTCTTTGGATACCTAACGAAAAGGGAGCTTGCTTTTTTTTTTTTTTAAAAAAAAAAAAAAAAATATTTAGATTACATTGGATTAAACTGATATAAAAGGAGAGGGGAGGGAAATTAGTTGTACAATAACGCTCCCAGAGTTTTCAAGTATCCGATTCTTTCAACGCAATAGTTAGATCACAAGTGTTCATTCGGGGAGATTTTTGTGAGGATGACTCCTTCTCGATCTTTTCTTTTGTTTTACATTCATATCATCGAGCTCCTAATTTCGGAATCAGCCGACTTCCCCCTTTTGCAAACATGTACAGCCATTTATGAACCACCTTTGGTTCATCATCAGTCATTGACATGTTTTAAAGTCTGCGAATAAAAGACTTTGATAGCTTCAAATCAAAATCAACGCACAGGCCTAAAAAAAAAGGGTTTTAATAATTTGAACATTTCAAATATTGTAGACACGAGGAAAGAAGTAGAGTGCTTAGATTTTTTTTTATTACAATTTATGTGTAAAGAAGGGGAAGGAAACAATATTTATTTGATAAATATGAACACAATGTTGATAAATTTCTTCACGTTTGTTTCTAAAAAAAAAAAAAAGGGTAGAGCGTGGGTGTAATAGGGGAGAAAAAGAGAGAAAATAGATTTTTGAAGCCTCATCATTCAGGAGAACAGAGATTATTTTTTTTATTAGATTATGGTAAAAAAAAAATGAGAAACCGTGATTATTTATAGTTGGGCAATTGCTTACTCGGTACTATCAAATATCTGTTTAAAGAGCAATGTAAAGAATAAATATTTGTAAGAAGCCTTGAGTCTTACAAACGATGCTTTTAGTCGGCTTTTTAATACCTTTTATTGAAAGTAGATCAATGTATAAACACTATAACTTTATATTAAGACGTATTATGGAGTAACAAAGTCAACATACTTCAAATTTTCACTGGTTCTTTGGTCAAGATGTCATAAAATGGAAAAAATCTTATGTGGCAAGATAAAAACTGTCTCCTTACTGTTGTGCATAAACTCTAAGCTTATGTGGTAAAAACCAGTTGAGCCCAGGAACAAATTTTGAGATATTTAGGTTACTGAGTTTGACAAATTTGTATTCATGCAGAAAATAATCATGCTGATAAAATATTCCAATTGTTTTGCTTAAGAATAAGGTCATATCATATATTCTTGTTACTGCGCCTTAAGCTGTTTTTAAAATAGGTTTGTAAGGTTGCAAGCATTATCTTGATTGAATGAATCGAAGCATATAGAGTTAAAGAGGGAAAAGGACAGAAATAATATGTTACATTTTTATTTATATTAAAAAAAAAAAAAATAGTATAATTTAAGAACGTTTCTTCAAGTTGGCAGACAACCATTCTAAACCTTCGTAAAGACCATCACCTAAAACAAAATTAAGAATCCGGCTTTTATTCATATTTAGCATATATTCCTTACCACTTGTTGCACAGGCAGTTTGAATGTACCAGTGTCTATTTCTTAAAGACTGTAAACCGAGTTTGTCGGTTATTTCGGCAGCGTTCATAGCGTTGGGAAGATCTTGTTTGTTGGCAAATACAAGTAAAAGTGCATCTCTAAGTTCGTCTTCGTTTAACATACGTTGAAGTTCATCACGGGCTTCTGAGATACGGTCGCGATCATTGGAGTCAACCACAAAAATGATACCTTGTGTGTTTTGGAAGTCTACACAGAAATTATTATTTTCCTTTTGTGGCCTCTTGTTATCTTACAATGTCTCCAAAGAGGACGAATCTTGTCTTGTCCTCCAACATCCCAAACAGTAAAGGAAATGTTTTTATATTCAACAGTTTCAACGTTGAAACCTAGAAAGTAAAGTAAGCATATAGTAAGCGAGATGATGAATAAGTTTACCAATAGTGGGAATGGTGGTCACGATTTCACCCAATTTGAGCTTATACAAAATGGTAGTCTTACCGGCGGCATCGAGACCGACCATAAGAATACGCATTTCCCTCTTGCCAAAGAGTTCGGAGAATAAAGACGAGAAGCTGATACCCATTTTGTTGTTTGTTAGAAAGGTTAAAGAAAAAGGATTTTAATTATTACACAGGGTCAAGATACTCTATATAAGAACTTTAAAGTTCAGATTTAGCCAATCAAAAAAGATCAAGTATTACACTTAAAAAAAAAAAAAATGTATTGGATTTCCACCTGGCTTTTGCTGAAACATGTCTTATACGTAAACTATTCTATTTCGTCCACGTAAATACCCTCTTTCTCAACCAAGTTCTAAATAGAACACCAACACGTGATCAAGTCTATGTACCAGAAACATTTTTAAAAAAGCAAAAAACAACAGAAAAGGCCATTGCCGAAAAGACACTGCAATTAGCCCAAGAAAAAAAGGCAAAAAAAGATGCTCGAAAAGTGATCTTTAAAAGAGCCGATGCTTATGTAAAAGAATACAAACAAAAGGAAAATGATACTATTCGACTTCGACGTCAGGCCAAGCAGGCAGGTAATTACTATGTGCCTGCTCAACCCACTCTTTATTTTGTAATTCGCATCAAGGGCATTAACGACATTCATCCAAAAGTGAAAAAAGTCCTCCAGCTCTTTCGACTTTTGCAGATCAACAATGGGGTCTTTGTAAAGCTCAATAAGGCAACATTTCAAATGCTGCAAGTGATTGAACCCTATGTGACCTACGGTGCACCCAATTTGAAGACAGTGCGTGAATTGATTTATAAGCGAGGTTATATTAAAAGCAAAGAGGGACATCGCCTGCCTATTACAGACAATCAACTGATAAAGGATAACCTGAACAAATATGGAGTGATATGTGTAGAGGATTTAATTCATGAAATATTTACGGTGGGAGAACATTTTAAACCGATCAACAATTTTCTTTGGCCATTTAAACTTAGTAATCCAAGTGGACAAAAAAAAGTATGCTGGAAACCTAAAAAGTTTAAACATTATGTCGAAGGTGGTGATGCAGGTGATAGAGAGTTTGATATTAACAGACTTATTCAATCTATGCTTTAAAGAGAAAGAAAAGTATGGATTCCATTGTAAATATAATGCGCTGCTTCTATTCTTCTTGAACCTACCAAAATCTCATTTCACAAAACTTTAATTAGAATAAACAAACGAACAGAAATAGATTCTTTGTTTTTATGCCGGGCAGTACCGATCAAGTATTATTTCTTATATTCTTTGCCTATCTTTGACTAAGATTATCTACGAATTCTCTCGGTCAAGATTACCAATTGGTGTTTTTTTTTTTTTTTTTTTTCTTTTATATCAAAGTTTATGGTGTCACCAAAGAATTAGAGTGTACGAGTTTGCATTATAGGCGCATCCCTAAAATTTCGCACATTCGTGTCTGAAAAAACAATCCTTTTTTCTTTCTTCAATTTTTCATCTATTTGAAACTCATAATAAGCTATTTATGCAAAATCTATGTAAAAAAAAAAAAGATCAAGCATATTAATCAAGGGTTTCTTGGTAATTGTCTTTACACTTTTTTTTTTAAAAAAAAAAAAACGATTTTGATAACAAAGCAATCAAACAATAACGGACCTGACTAACAAAAAATTCAGTAACTGAACAGTAGTCCCTCCAATGAAATGTATAATGTAGAAGAAGAAAATATTGACTCAAATGAAACTTTGTGAGTAAATTATCAGGAAACAGCATTTTGAGGATGCTTAACGATGAGAAAAAAAAAAATTGTTTAGTTGTCATTTCTTTTTTTTTTTTTTTTTTTTTTTTTTTTT
>JNDS01004829.1:0-14365 GCA_000697035.1 Rhizopus stolonifer B9770
AAAAAAAAAAAAAAAAAAAAAAAAAAAAAAAAAAAAAAAAAAAAAAATTCAAGTAAGGTTTTTATACGTAAACAAAAGATCAAGGGGGAGGGGGGAAAGGAGGGTGTGCAAAAAAAAAAAAAAAAAAAGAAAAAGAAAAACTTGTTTATTTTCCACTTCCTAAACCGTATTTTTCAATCACTTTGTTGAAATCTGTGGCTCCTGCAAGGTTGCCTTGTGCGACAATTGTGGCTCTACCACTTCCACCACTTGACACGCTCACTGCACCTCGTACCACTCTACTTGCAACCCTTCTGAGTTCCTTCATGTCCACCTTATCAATGTTGGCCAACATATCATCGATCCCTGTCTTTTTTCCATGTACTTGAACCTGTCTACCCAAATCCTCCAATTGAATCATACGACTTTCGAGGTTCATAAGCAGTGAACTCTTGAGTTGATTTTTAGCTCTATTTAATTCAATTTCCGTCACGCCCCAACGCCCCTCGGTGGCCACCGTATCCAATTCACGGCAGATGACTTCCACCAGGGCATTGGTATACTCTGGTTGACAAGAACCCGCGATACCAAAGAGGCCTGAGTCTGTATAACAATGATTGAACGCCTGACAGGATTCAACCCAGTAATGTTGATTGAGGACGTTTGTGAAAAGACGAGAATACATGCCCTTACCAGGCCCACCTGCCGAAAATGAGCCACCGCCACCGAGTAAGATCTGAAGGGTAGTTAGGGCGTAAATATCTGGATCATCAATGGAGACGCCCTCAAAGGCCAAGTACACGTGGTTCAAAAAGACATCGCTCCCGGCTCCCATTTCCAAAAGTTGTGTTCCTCCTGTATAAAGTGCTGGTTCGGTGGCGATATCCAGGGGTGTGTGTGGCTTACGATGGAGTAAAGATTGCATCAATGATTTCTTTTGAGATCTTTCAGATTGTTTTTTGAGCACCTCGAGGTGGGTCGTGACTGAATCCAAGTTTTCGGTCGAACGGGGGACATCACCAAAGTATTGACAGGCCAAGTCTACCACCTTGTCGTGCTCGGCACCACAGGCGGCAATCACCATACGTTCGGGTCTATACCAGGTTTGTTTATAATCTTGAATTAATTCGGGCGTCATTGATTGTAGGCTATCAGGTGGACAGAGTAAAGGGTTTCCGAGTGTGTTTCCCTCATAGGCCACGGTATGTAAGATCTCTGGTAAGATCATTTCTGGTTTAGACCAGATCTCTTCAATTTCGTAAAGGGCTGTTTGTCGTTGTTCTTCTACTTCAATGGGTGCGATTGTTGGGTGACATACGACGTCTGAAAAGAGAGAGAGAACGCGTGAGAGATCTTGAGAAAAGATGGCTGATTGATACATGACTGACTCTCGAGAAGAAGAACACATGATGTTGCCTCCTAATGATTCCAACTCGGCTACAATCTCATCGGCTGAACGATTCTTTGTACTCTATTTAAAAAAAAAAGGGGGGGGGGAAGGTTAATCCAAATATATATATATATATATATATATATTGATTACCTTGAAAGCAAGTCGATCTAAAATATGACTGACACCTCGCGTCTTTGCTGTTTCATAACGACTACCGGCATCGACATAAACACCTACTGCACTAAAATGACCAGGGGTGTTTTCGGAAGTAACGCGAATACCGTTTGGAAGTGTGGTGATTTTACAAAGTCCTGTTGAAGCCTTGGAATATTCTTGAACGATCGTTGGAAATCCATTGACTGACTAAAAAAAAAAAAAAAAAAAAAAAAAAAAAAATCACTGTTACCAAAAAAAAAAAAAGCGTACTAAATTTATTTGTAACTCTTTTTTTTTTTTATTTTCTTTTTTTTTTTTTTTTTTAATTTATTTTTATTTTTTCCTTGGAAAAGAGAGAATATAGAAAGAGAGGAGAGGGTATAAATGAGTATGGACTTTATTTCAAGTTTAGGAAATAAAAGAGTTACCCGAAAGTCCACACGATCAAGAACAACTAGCCATGCCAGAAGAAGTTCTGTGACTTCCATCACCACACCTCCTTTAATCATATCCAATAAAATACCAAAAAAGGACCTCAAAACAAGGCCTACAGGTAGAATAGAGTTGTAGAGAAAAAAAAAAGGGGGGATTAATAAAAATAAAAAAAAAAAAAAAAATAGAAAGGGGAGGAGGGTCAGTGGATTATAAAAAACAAGAAACTTTGACATTTAACTTGAATGGATCAGATGAAGAACAAGATCAAGAAGCTTTGTTTACACAAGTGGCTGTAAGTTCAAAGTTTTCAAACAAAAAGACTAAAGATAGGTAGAAACAATTGGATTTAAATGACGAACAATTAGCGAGTTTATCAAATGAATATTTAAACAAAAAGACTGTTACCAAAAAACCATCTTATACACAACTCAATGATAATAATAGAAAGATGGCTGCACCACCAAACTATGTAAAAATACTTTATAAACAACGACAACATGGAATTTCCGCCAAATTGATTAAAGAAGTTTCATTTTATATAAAAACTTCAGACAGGTAATAACATAATCAAAGGGAAAGGGGGCGAGTGATGTGTCAAAATAAGGTTTAATCTTTTTTATGTTTTTTTTTTTTTTAAAAAAAAAAAAGTTGGTTGGAACGATTTATCCAAGATGGAGGAATGCAAATTATTGCCAAAGAACTAGGATCTATTCATAAAAAACGGAATAGGTAATTAGAAAATATACAAAAAAATATATATATACCAACTGTAAATATAGAGGTGAAAAGATAGATCATCAAACAGAACTTGAAATATTAAAATTTCTTCATACACTCATGAACAAAAAGGTATACTAGACTATGCTTTTTAGTGTATTTCTAACTTTTTTTTTTTTTATAAGTCTGGTATACAAGAAGCTTTCAAGAATTCTCGAATCATTGATAATTTCTGTGTGTCACTTTTATCACCCTACATCCCATCCCGAACACAAGCATGTGAAGCACTTACAGCATTTTGTTTTTTACCCAATGGACGATCGATGGTTTTGAATGGCATGGAATTATTAAAACAATTTGGTAAAGATTTCGGACGCTTTGATGCGTGGGTGAAAGCATTAGAAAAGACATTGGATGGAAGAGGAAAGATGGGATCTGCAGTAGGAGCAAGTGAAGATTTGAAATCAACGGGTATGGTGGGAGCAGGCGATTCACAAATTACTCAATACATGGTAAAAAAAAAAAAAAAAAAAAAAAAAAAAAAAAAAAGAAAAAGAAAAGAATGCATCTTTATTATTATTAATCTATTAAAGTTTAGTTTATCAGCGTCTTATTCATCAATACTTTGGTAAGACCTGAAGTGGTAGAAGATCGCAAGGAACGACTGTTATTAAGTGAAGAACTTGAAAACTCTGGACTCAGTAAACTTTTCGAAAAGATGATTCAGTTGAATGATGAACATATCTTTTTGGCCATACAGAAATTCCGAGAAGAAATGGAAGCTGATGCGATGCAAGAAGATATGGAAGCATATTTTAATATGGAATCAGAAAAAGTCATGTCACTTTTGGCTCAAGAGAAGACAAACCAAGATACCATCCATCATATTCTCTGTTATCTGCTCAAGATGATTGATAATCCTGAAAAAAGTCAATATCAGTTTCAACTGATAGAAATGTTGATTCAACAAGTGATGATGGACCAAACAAACTATACAGAGAACCCGAGTGAATTCACAGTTCATAATTTGATACCCAAATTCTCCAAAGAATATTCAGAAGATGAAGTTATTCCCGGTACACCCAGTCAATCAAGTCTTCTTCATCATGGTAAAGCATGAAAAAAAAAAAAAAAAAAAAAAAAAAAAAAAAAAGATAAAGACTCATTATCTTTAAAGACGGAAAAGAAGATCTGTTGAAATCTTTAGAAGCTAAAGTAGAATACCTTGAAAAAGATCTCCATCTCTCCAAGCAGACAAATACCATGCTTCGTGTCTTCTTTAAGAGCACAGAAGAACGTTACAAATCAGAACTGACAGACACAGAGACCAAGATGAGAAAATTACACGATCTTGTTCGCAATCTGACAGAATACGGTAAACCTACACCCAAGAGAAGATCCCTAAGGACCTCGACCACTCAACCTAAGGAACAACCCGTTCAAAAGAATGCACTGATCAAACCTTCGGCTGCTACAACTACACAGACCATCAAACGATCCTTGACTCCAAAAATCGTTCAATCTGGCCAAGTCTCTTCTACCAGCAGCAGCAAATCCGATACCAAAAAAATCGATCTTGGTAAAAAGAATTCGGTTGATCTTGGTAAGAAGAATTCAGTTGATCTCGGTAAAAAAAATTCGGTTGATCTCGGTAAAAAGAATTCGGTTGATCTCGGTAAAAAGAATTCGGTTGATCTTGGTAAAAAGACCTCTCCTTCTTCCTTGGATTCGGGCAAAAAGAATTCAGCAGACGCGACTACAAAGAGGACAGACCCGGTCAAAAAGGCCGACGTGATATCGTCTGCTAAAAAAAATTCAATAGATGCAGGCAAGAAAAGAAGAGACAAGAAAAATTTGACAGAGGATGGAGCAGAAGAGGAAGATAAGCAAGTGGATGGTATGCGGCAATCACTTCGATCTAAGATTGGTAGCTTTGTGAGAAGATCAAGTCAAGATCAAGTATCCAAAAAGAGAGTGAATTCAACGGATCTGGGTCGTCACAAGAGTTCTACTCAATCTAGTGTTATAACAAGGTCCAATAGTAGTAGTCAAAGATCAAATGTTTCAGAAGATTTGGAAAATGCTGATGATCTTGTTTTGGAACCCTTGGAGGAAGAGGAGGAGGAAGAGGCGGCGGCAGAGGCGACGGAAGGCTTAGAAACCGTGCCTGAAAAAGAGGTAATTTCACTGGGTGTCGTTCCTGAAGATCAACCCGTGCTTTTGTTTGATACTTTTGTGCTTGGTCAAGACTGTGAGAAAGAAGAAGCACCATTGTCATCGCCATCGCCATCGCCATCGCCGTCGCCATCGCCATCGCCGCCGCCACCGCCGCCGCCACCGCCTCCACCTCCACCACCTCCACCTGTTGTACCTTCGATTTCCACAAAGAGCGTCACAGAAGAAGGAAATCCACCTCCACCACCCATGTTCCTGGGTAATGTTGGAAGAAAACCAAGTGCATTCCAAGCCAAACAAAAACTGAAATTTGTTGAATGGGAAAAGATGAATTTTGCCAATATCAAACAAACGATTTGGAATGACTTTGAAAGAGATATTGAAATTTCTATTCAAAAGCAAATTGAATCTGCTGATTCGTTGATGGAATATCAATTGGCCAGGGCAGGTGTATTTGATGATGTAGAAATGACTTTTGCTCAAAAACCGGTGGCTGAAATCAAAGCGAAACCACAAAAGGAAGAAACACTGATTTTAGAAACAAAGAAGGCATATAACCTAAGTAAAGTATATGCATATAATGTTTTTTTTTTTTTTTTTTTTTTCTTTTCTTTTTCTGATATATTATTTTATATTAATAGATATCTTTATAAAGAACATTGTGAAAAAGATTCCATTTGAAGAAATTCGATACCATTTCCTTTGTTTGGATCCTTACTTCTTGGATGAACAAATCATTTTAAATCTTTTGAAATATCTTCCTACGCCTGAAGAAGAGGATAAATTGAGGCCATTTGAAGAAGCTCCTTTAGAAGAAGTTGAAAAATTGGGAATACCGGAAAAGTTTTGTTTACAGGTAAATACACAAAGAAACGGAATGATAATAATTTTGTAAAGATGATGAAAGTCTCAAGACTGAAAGAAAGACTTGAATGTATTTTGTTTAAATCATCATTTTGGGAAAGATATACTCTACTTCACAAGGTAAAAAAAAAAAAAAATTCTCCCCCTCAAAAAAAAAAAAAAAAAAAAATTCCCCCCCCAAAAAAAAAAAAAAAAACAAGCTTATCCATTATATATTAGCAAATCACATCTGTTTATAATGCTTCTATTGCATTAAAAGATGCCAAATGTTTTAAAAGTCTTTTACACGTAAGATTAATACTTCCACGCCTTTTTTTTTTTAAGAAAAAAAAATATGAATTTATGTTTATTAGTTGATTCTTTTATTGGGTAACTTCTTGAATGGTAATACTTATCGTGGTGGAGCATTTGGTATTAAGATTGCTAGTATAAACAAGGTACACTTAAAAAAAAAGAACCCATTTTTTTTTCTGATTAATTATTTAATAATAATTCAAAAAGTTAATAGATACCAAAGGAACATCCAAGTCAACTACTCTTTTACACTTTTTGGTAGAAGCAGTTGAGAAGAATTTTCCTAATGTTTTACCCTTTTTGGAAGAACTTGATGAGTGTGGACTGGCTTCAAGAGGTAATAATAATAATAATAATAATAATAATACAGCGTAAATAAATTAACGTTTTTTTTTATAGTTTCTCGCGCGGAAGTCACATCAGAGTATCAAGTCATTGAAAAAGGTTTAAAACATCTAGAAATAGAACTGGCCCACTTCCCACTTCCCGAAGAACCTACGGATGTATTAGAAGACACATTTTCGATCGAGATGCATCGATTCTACAAGGGTGCAGTCAGTGAATTCAAACGGATATGTATGTTATCTAAAAAGATGGAAGAAAGTTATGAACAAACTGTTCGATTCTATGGCGAGGACCCCAAACGTATGGCACCCGATGAATTCTTTGGTATCTTTAAAGAGTTCTTGGCCAGTTGGGAAAAATGTTCGATTGATTCCCGAGAACATCGATTGAAGCAAGAAAGAAGTGAAAAGCAAAAGAAGAGAGAGCAAGAAAGAAGGAAACGAGCAAATAGTAATGCGATGAAACCAAAAAGATTGGACGGCAATGGTGGCAGCAGCGGCAGCGGAATAGTAGTAGAAGGAGAAGAAGACAAGGCAATCTTGCATAGTCTTTTGGATAAACTTAAAAAGGATACATTGGATGTTAAAACCCGTAGACGAAGTCAAAGACAAAGACAAAGATCGACAAGTGTCAGTATTATTCAACCCTCATTTTCAACCACGGTGGATCCGATATATATGCGAGCCAATAAGATGCTGAGGTCTATTCAAACCGAACCGTCGAGTTCACTTTTGGACGACCCACGTTTGATGGTCAATGAACGTCGTCTGAATCCGACTGTTGGGGGAAGAAGAATGAGCACTTCTGTTTTACATATCAATCCAACATTTAAGCCTGTACTGATGGATCGAGAGACTGCGGAGAGTCCAGTCTCTGGTTTACATGAAAATACTATTCGACATCGAAGACATGCTAGACCACTCTCTGCTATTATTATTCCTGAAGTCAGTTCTTCTTCCCAATCACTTTCGACGGCCCCTGTTCCCACAAGGCATGTTCGGGTTCGAAAGACAAGTACAAGACCTATATTTGATCATTCATTACGTAACAGAGCAAGACGAATGAGTACTAGATAAAAAAAAACAATAATAAAGAAAAAAAAATAGATTTTTGGTCTGCGTTATATATGTATTTTTTATTAAAAGAAAAAGGCTACACATAAAAGAGCAAATTGCATGAATAAAGTAGAGGATAACCCAGAAGTGATTGAGAATCCGGCGCTACTTTCACTGGAAGAAGCAGTAGGTGCTGTATTTGTAGCAGTAGAAGCTGCACCAGAGGCCTTACTTTGAAGAGATTCAATAGGATCTAATAGAATGAGTAACCTGAACATAAAAAAAAAGAGGCGGGGGGTTATTTACTTGTTGAAGATTGTGCACTAACTAAAGCAATGAGACAGACAAGAGCAAAGATGGTAAGAAAAGTTTTAGAGTTCATTTGAAGAGAAGAATGATTTCAGGAAAAAAAAAAGTATGTGTGTTATTTTATACTAGAAAACTTTCGTCATGATACAATGATATCATTGCTATTGCATAAAGGGGAAGAAAAATGAAATCATTTTCGCGCATTTTAACCTCAATTGGGATTGATTATGATGATTTATACGATAAAAAGTGATTATAAAAGTACTAGGTAGATAAATAAAGTAAATAAAAGATGTGCCCACATGAACGAGTGTCGGGAAGCTGAACTTAATGTTTGGCCATAAATCCAATACTGATCACCGTCTGAAGGGTAACTATAAAGCAAATTCACTCGAGTTTTTTCATTCATTAACACTGGGTATCCTAAATCAATTGAATTGTCCACTACTGTTTTGTTTTCACTATAATAAGCACCGGTATTATTGATCGTGAAATCTTCTGTTCTTAGTGTGGATGTATTTTTTATAATATTTGCTAATTCTAATGGTGTATAGTCTTGTTCAGAGAGTAAAATAGCCATTGCTCCTGCAACATCTATACACAAACGAATAAGAATTGAAAAATTATGTCATTTTTTTTTTTTTTTTTTTTTTTTTTTTTACGAGGAGCTGCCATAGAAGTACCAGTAAGTGTATGTGTTGCATCATTACTTGTTGGCCAAATCGATTTAATATTTGTACCTGGTGCAAAACTATATGTGTGGGAGAAATCAATTTAAATGACAGTTTGAAAACATTTTACTTACATGTCCACACATTTACCAAAATTGGAATAATAAGACACCGAATCATCTTCATCAAAGGCTCCCACTGTAATTGCACCTGGGGTAGAACCAGGAGAATAAAGACAGGCATCTTCACCATAATTTCCTGAAGCAATTGAAAAATGGATACCTAATGCAATAGCTTCTGTAATCGCATCATTTGTTGGTTGACTATAAAGTGCTCCTAAGGATAAACTGGTAATCCAAAATTAAAAAATTAGATCTTTTGTTTTTTTTTTTTTTTTTTTTTTTTTTTTTTTTTTTTTTTTTTTTTTTTTTTTTTTTTACTTGACAACTGTTTTGGCGTTTTTTTGACTGATATGTTGTTCAACAATCCATTGTAAACCTACCAAAACATCTGAAAGACGACCATTGCCTGAATTATCTAAAGTCTTTACAGATACGATCTTTGCATTTTTTGCCACACCGTATTTTGTACCACAACAGACACCGGCCACAAATGTACCATGACCATTATGATCTGAAGCATCTGTTGTATCACCAACTACTGTTTTTCCAACCGTTACTCGTCCTGCGATATCTTGATGATCTTGGTTAATACCGGTATCCATCAAATAAATAGTAACTCCAGATCCCTAAATTTTTTACTTGACATTAATTCCAAAAAATTAAAAAAGGAGCGCCTTTTTTTTTCTTTTTTTACTTGGCTTTTAGAAAATCTATATTCACCGTCTGTTCCTTGTCTTTGATCAATTCTATCTAAACCCTGTATAAAAAATAAGTTGACCATGCTCATTGAGAGAATTTGTTTCTTTACCCAACTAGGTGGGCTTGTCTGAATAAATTCTTGTAAGGAAAATTGTGCATCCTTCACCCAATAATGTATGGTATCTTCCACATCATTGTTTGTTGAAAGATACTTTTCTAGTGAAGCTGTGTTGAATTGAGCGTGATACCATTTGAATTTTCCAATGGTACTATACTGACTAATCTTTTTAGATGCTAATGTGTGGTTTGTAATATTGGTTTGATGTGTTTTGATGCGTCGGATTTGACTATCTATATTAACTGCAGATACATTTGGCTTGAAGATAATTACATAGTGTTCAGTGTCTTTTAATTCTGTCACGATAGGTGCAACATGTTTATTAGCTTGTACAGACATACTCCATCGTAAAAGAAGTATAAACAGTATTAAATTCATTTAATTAAAAGTGTGTGAAAGAGAGAGAAAGAGAGAAAAGCATCAATTGGGACATATAAAAAAAAAAGCGTGTTTTACAAGCTCTTTAGAAAAATCCATGTTACACCTCATTTACAACATCTCTTTACTCAGACTAATTTGTAAACATCTGCAGAAAAATTAATTTGCCTGCTTTTTTTGTACAATATTTCTTTAGTTAATTAAGAGTAGCATTGAATCTATTGAACAAAACAAGTTGTAATGGGAAGGGTGAGAGGAGAATATAACAAGACGGGACAGTATATTCGTCGTTCAAAAGATAAAGCTATTTGAATGACAGATCTGATTCATTTTCTTTCAAATAGGAAAGTCTTTAAAAAGTTTTTTGCATAATTAAAGTTATTCTTAAATACTTGAAAACGCCAATTTTTTTTTTCATACATATTTAATTGTTTGAATATAGGCCTAAAATTTAGGTTTTTATTCAATCACCATCTTCTCTTTTTAATTTTTTTATTACAACGAAGTAGTCCCATCATTTAGTCATTGACCTAAAAAGTTTTTTTTTTTTTAAAAAAAAAAAAACAAAGAATACAGAAGGGAATCCCATTATAGGGATCTTGTAAAAAGTTTAGAGAAGGAGTATGAAATATTTAGTTTTTTCTTAAATTTTTGAGCCTCTGATTGGATGTAGACTTCTATCACGTCTATAATTATAATAGTTTGTTATTCCATTCGATTAAGGGTACGAACATGACTCTAACGCACTTTAACTCACGCTTGTCTTTTTCTTCAGAACTACTTGAATTTGTGCTCAAATGAGACCCGTCTCTGTTTGAAAAGTTCGTTAAGATTAATAAGCGTGGTATTGATAAATAATTACCAAAATCTTTTAAATTACTTCATGTAAAAATATGACAGCAAAGCAACTACAGCTTTATTTCTATATCCTAATTAATAGAATCCCCCACGGGCTTCGATCACCGACCTCATTCGTTTTTGGCATCGTGTCAATAAGTTTTTTTACCTGCTCAATTCTAATACGGTTCTAATCCCTCTTCAGCAATACTACGTTTGTTTCTCAAGAACAGCTCTTATCCATTCTCGATTAAATTGTCGTTTAAGATTCATACACAAGTTTTCGATTAGATTGGGATCTGGAGATTGAGCAGGCCATTGTAATTCCACTCTTTTGCTGCAGATGCTGTATGGATGGGCGCATTATCCTTCATCAAAGTTGCACCATCAATACTGTTGTAGAAATTAAACATTGCTGGCTCGTAAACATTCTTAACAAAATCTGCACTTGATCTCTTCTTCTTTGGAATTATCGTCAATCCCGTCTTTTTTCCATAGGTTATACTACCCCAGACCATTACGGTAGTTATTCCGCTTTTGAAAGTAGGTCTGAGACGCCCCTTACGGTATCTTTCCCATGATTTTCTCCATATCTTTGATGTCGACATATTTTTTTTTCCAAATCCGATGCTACACTCATTAGTCCAAATGACCTTTCTCCACAGTTCAAGGGTCCAATCTTTATAATCTTTGGCAAATCGAAGTCTGGCTTTACGATGCTGCTCACTAAGAAATGATTTCTTCGCGGTAACGCGCTTATGAATTCCCATTAATTTGAGCGCATGTGTGATGGGCCAGGTGCTAGCTTCAAATAGCAATTGTGACTGAATGAATTCAAGCGAAGCTTCTCTGTTTGCTTTCAAAAGTCTTTTAGATCTCTTGGTAAAAAGGTGAGGTCTTCCAGAGCCATCTTGTCGTTTGGCCGCACGATGTCAGCTTTTCGGATGACATTGTCATCTTTTTGTCATCCTAAATTGTTTTTAAATATTCAAAAGCAAAATCTTGTCTATAAAAGATCTTTGGTAGTATTCAGTATCATATAAAGCGTTCTAGCGTTCTTTAGACACTTTTCAACATTTGAAGATGTTATGTTTTGGGATGACATTGTCATCTTAAAGTCATTCCAATTTTTTTCCCCCCTTTTCATACTTTTTGGCACAAACAACCATGTTAAAGACTTAAAAGGTATGTTCAGGTTTATATATAACGACATTAACTAACTTCTTCTTTTAGAGCAAATCTCAAGTCCAACACCTGGGAACGATATTTGTTTTGCATCAGCTTGATCAATTTGTTTACTATGTGCAACAAACTTGATCAACAACTTATTTAAAGCCTCTCGCTACATTAGTTCTTAACATTGCTTGCAACATGCTGCTTGCATCTCGGTTCAAATTCTTTGGCTACGCAGTTTTTTAAGGTAATAAAAATAAAAAAAAAAAGGACTATAAACATCTGCTGTTTTGAACGATGAAAATGATGGTCTTTCTGCTCATGCTATCTATGCAAAAATGACGAAAATAATGCCCCGGCTGCTTTGAATGATGAACATGATGGTACTGCTGCTTATACTGCTATGGGTATTGCTTTGGATGAACAGAATAATGGTTCGGCTTTGGTCTTTATGCTTTCTATTCCTCAAACAACGGAAATGATCAACAATGTCAACAGTCGTTCTCGGTTATACGGCAATTAGTATTAGATCAACCTTTCTTCATGTCGACGTAGAAAGGCTGTATATTTTAATTTAATAAAATCTAAATTTGGGATGACATCGTACGGCGTAGTGAGTATTTACAAACGCTTGGATGCGCATTCGCTCACAAATGGTACTTTAGCACAAGGTAACCCTAACGCTTTTCAGCCCGTCATGACTGTTGCCGAAAAAGTTGATGACAATGATGGCTTTACACTTGGAGCGTTCCTGTCAGCATTACCCCTTGTGTCAACGATGTTTTGGAATTGGATCTTTCCCAACATTTCTTACATCTGTCTCTTTGTTATCCAAGCTGGTAACGGTTCCCCCAACACATCTTTTTCTTTTACTGCTGCTGTTGCCTCTTCTGTCTCTCCTGCCATTGCCAAGCGTGATGTCGCTGCTTTCGCCACTACCTCTAGCAAGACTGCTCTCGGTGCTTTCGCTGTTGCTGGTACCACCGCTACTGTCTTCATGTATATATATTCAAATCTTTTTTCTTCTTTTTATACACTCTTTCATTCTCTAATATTATGGTCCTGTATTTTCTGTTTAAAATAAAATCCTCCTTTTTCTAATCTTCAAACAAACGAAGCGTGAATAAATTGGAAAACTGAGGCTGTTTAATGGAACTTTCTTTAAATTTATTGCAATAAATCTTTGAAATAATCCTCATATTCTTCTTCCTTTGATTTTTCTTCCTTGATCTCAATGGTCTTGCTCCACACATTATCTACTTTTTCTTTTTTATCCTCTTCTGCTACAAAAAAGGTGAATAAAATACATTCCTTTTTTTTTTTTTTTTTTTTTTTCTTCTTCTTTATACCATCAGAAACACTTTCTTCATCAGAACTATTTTCAATAGTTCGTTTTTCCAACTGTAATCTTCTCCTCTTTTTATTATCCTTTTTATCTTGTCTTTTCGCAACTCTTTTTTTGGTCTTGTAATTCAATTTATCCGAACACTCTGGACACAGTCTGACCTTGACCAACTCATTTTTCTTTTCACCCTTTTCCACATAACCAAAGTTGACCTCCCAACTCTCAAGTGCCTTGTCTGATTCACACCTTGTAGAGGCACATATAAACTGACCTTTTCCTGACACAACCTCCTTTTCTACACGCCATCTCAAAGCAATCTTGCCTTCCTTATAATATTTTAATTCGCAAATGGCGTATTCTTTAAAAAGTGTATCATAATATTTTTTGGCAACTCGTTGCTCCCATGAATCAGTTTCTTCGCTGTTTGATCTTACAAATCTACCAACCAATATCTCGATTAGAGTTTTGTGTGCTGTATTTTTTTTTTTTTTTTTTTTTTTTTTTTTTTTTTTTTTTTTCTTTTTTACTTGTGGTTATCTTTAATCACATCTCTTTCTGTTCTATAATCTTCAGGAATATTATTAGGTTTAATACCTCGATAAAACGACAAATAGGCATGAATAAGTTGTTTATGGCGAGTATACTATAAAATGAGTTATTTCTTAAAAAAAAAAAAACTTGTATTACAACATTACAGCATCTACACCTTTTGGATTCGCCTTGAAAAAAGACATTTTTAGAAAAAAAAAACTGGTGTTAAAAACATTTTTTTTTTTTTTTCTGTCTCTCTTTCTCTTTCTCTTTTTAAAGCACATGCAAAATTCAACGCGAGATCAAACGAATGCTTATTTAACTGAATATGCAGAGTTGATGAAAAAGTATTTTGAGACTCTTTCGACTGTAGCCGATCATAATTCAGAAGAAACAGGTTATACACCAGAACAACTCATCAAACAAATCATTGTTACAGACAATAATCTTCAAAAAGCGGTCGAACACAGTAAAGGCATACTCCCAACCCAAAAAAAAAAACTAACTTTTTTTACCTGGTAGTTGAAGAACATCAAAAGAGACAACAAAAGATTATCCAAGTACAAGATGAAATTCAACAATATAACACAAAACTTTTAAAGGTTGTTCAGAAATTAAATTCGAGTAAAGAAGAACTTGAAAAGAGTTTGACAAAAGCTAAAATTGAATTAAAGGCGACCGAATACTCTGATCAATGTAAGTCCATCTTACCCTTACTTATTGTAACTAACAATAGAAAAAAAAAAAAAAAAAAAAAAAAGGGGAAATG
>JNDS01004831.1:0-31769 GCA_000697035.1 Rhizopus stolonifer B9770
TTTTTTTTAAATTAAAAAAAAAAAAAAAAAAAAAAAAAAGGAAGCAACAAAGTTTATGAGACACTCGAAAAGAACAAAATTAACTGTAGATGATATCAATTCAGCTCTTCGTGTAAAGAATGTTGAAGTAAATTCTAAACGTTAAAATCTATAAATACTTTATTGATTTTTTTTTTTGTGTATGAAAAAAAAAAGCCTCTTTATGGTTACATGAATGGAGATACACCCAAGTTTAGAAAGACAACGTTGAATTCAGCCGACATTTATTTTGATGAGGATGAAGAAATTGATTTTGATGCTGTTTTGAATAAGCCATTACCCAAAATTCCTTTAGACGTCACATTTACAGCTCACTGGCTCGCAATTGAAGGTGTACAACCCGCCATTCCTCAAAATCCTACACCAAACGGTAAAAAGAACAAAGATTTATTAAACAAAAGAATGCTAAGAGAAAATGTTATAGATGCAAAGGCAGAATTGTTGTCAAAACGCAACAAGACACTTGCAAGTTCTAATGGCATCACAACTGATCAAGTGAATGTGAAACCACTTGTGAAGCATGTATTATCTAAAGAACTCCAAATGTACTTTGAGAGAATTACTGAAGCTATATTGAGCGAAAATGAAAGATTACAATCGCAAGCATTTGAAAGTTTACGACTCGATCCAGGGCTTCATCAACTATTACCTTATTTTGTTCAGCACATCCATAAAAAGGTGGCACAAAATCACAAAAACATGGATATTTTGGAAGCTATGTTATCTATGGCGTATGCGTTATTAAACAACAAGCATCTCTTTATTGAGCCCTACGTAAGTAATGTTAGTACGAAACAAAAAAAAAGATTAATACCTTGCTAGTTACATCAATTGATTCCACCTCTTTTGTCTTGTTTAGTTGGAAAAACGATTTGCGATAACCCTCAGCAACAGGATCACTGGTCGACACGTCACCGTGCAGCTAATTTGATCGCTTACATTTGTAATCGTTTTGGAAAATCATATCACACTTTGCAACCCCGTATCACAAAGACTTTACTGAGGGCGTTTTTGGATCCAGGGCGTCCACTCACAACACAATACGGAGCCATCATTGGTTTAGACGAAATTGGAACTGAGGTGACTCGCGTATTAGTTGTACCCAACATCAAATTTTACACAGAAAACTCTTTGAATTATTCACTCAACAGTACAAACCCTCTTAGAGTGGAAGAAGCCAACAGGTGTAAGGAAGCACTTGTGGTAAATAGAAAATTGAACTGCTACCATCCTTTTCTAATATTTTATACAGAACATGTTGAAACGCATTACAGAACAAGAGGACTCGGGCGAAAGCATGGAAGGAGACATACAAGAGAAAGACAGAAACAATTTGATAGAATTTATCGGAGATACTATAGGTGAAGCTTATTTAGCTACCAATGAAAGTGAAGCAAAAGTAAAAGTAATTCTCGAGTTGATTCAATAAATAATCTTCATGAACTGAAATATTGTGTGAGAAGGTGGTCAATATTTTATTTTCTGACTAAACACTTAGAATCTAAGCTTGCTGAAGAACCACTTGTTCTTTCCGGTTTGATAACGTTCTTCGAACAACTTCTTGATGACCTTCTTGGAATCGACACGTTGAGTGGGTTCCTTGAAAGTTTCAGCAGAGATGGTACCCTTGATTTGCTCCAATTCCAAAGCATAACTATTTGAGTTGTTCAATTGTTGTACTTTCTCAAAAATTACATTTTTTATCTTACCGAGTGGGCATCATGTGGTTGTAGTTGACAATCTTAACAAAAGGCTTGACCTTGGAGCGCTTGGCAACCTTCTTCTTACCCATAGACTTGGTGACCTTGAGGGGAGAACGTTCGACACCGGCAACAACAGCGTAACCATAAGGTCTATCCTTGGTACCTTCATCGTGGTCTAATGTATGTGATAAGTTATCCCCGCTTTTTGATATTCTTTGGTGATAAGATACATACTACGGACAACAACAGCCTTCTTACCGGCATAACGTCCTTGAAGGATGACAACAACCTAATGAATAATAATTGAGTTCCATTTTCAATTTCACATGAGTCCCCGCGATGTCTGAATTTTTGTGTCCGTCTCCTTTTCTTTCTCTTTATCTCTCCCCCTCCTCTCCTTCGCTGTATCTCTTTTATTGCGCTTTTAATCATCCATCCGTACAAAATATATATTCATCCATCGTCTCTTTTTCTATCTTTAAAAAAATGCTTTACCTTTCCAGCTTTAATGAACTTAACCATGGCTAGAGTGGATTTTTAAGAGAAGGGGTGGAAATCTTTCGGTATTTTTCTTTATTAAAAAACTCTGTTTTTTTTTCTCCAGCCAAATTATTTACACTCCGCTGTTATTGTTGTTGTTGATCAAAGAAAGCAGGATTAATGTACATGCTATTGCCCGTATTGTTCGATTGGTTGAAGTTGGCTCCATTTCTTCCTCTACCGCTATTGCTTCTCATATTTCCGCGCATCAACATTTCATTGTACATTCTCATATTGGGTGGCACGCCAGGAGTGGGAAAATAAGGCATACCAGGATTAAATCCAAAGTTCATGGCCGTATTACCCATTCTGGGGATATTGGATGTATTGTTTGTTGGGTTTCTTGTTGCTTTACTGCTAGATTCTTTTTTTTTTTTTTTTGAAGTCTTGGTTATTTTGTTTCTTATATTTTAGTTTCATTTACCTTTTGGAAGATGTCTGAATGGATTGGGTGCTGTTGTATAAAGTACATATACTCGTTTGTGATCGAATTCACTTGTGAGAAAATGTTAAAAAAAAAAGAAACCGGGAATCATTACTGTATCTTACTTACGTTCTTTCATATATTTCCTTTGCATAAGAAGCATGATCTTCATTATCAAATTCAAGAAAGACAATCCTTTTTTTTTTTTATAAAGTGAGTATGCAGCTTTTTTTTTATTAGTATGTGTTACCCTTTAGATTTTCCGTTCATTTTGTATTCAAAAAAGGTCAGCTCTTTGAGGTACTCTATCAAGTGTGCTTTTTTCAAAGGTTCTCTAACATCCTTTTCGGTTGTATACTACATTCTATTTGTTACTAACACGCACTTTTTCTCGTGTGAATATTATTACCCAGTGCAACTCTCCTAAATAAATACTATTTGTAGGTTGATTCGATATACCACGCAATTGGGTTAAAGATGAAGGCGTTTGTTGATGCTGAGGCTGATGTCTGTGATTTTGATATGCTTGTGTTGTTGTTTGTATTTTTTGAGAGACTTTTTTTTTTTTTTGTCTTGTTAATATGTTTCGACTAATTGCTCTATAACTCTATTTGTACCTTGTTTTTGTTCTTCATTATGCTTGCATGATTTCAAAGGCTAAACATTCACTTCATTAGCTTTTGTGTTTCTTGCATGAAAACTCATCTCTCTATTTTTGTTTACCTTTTCATCTTTGTCTTCGTTGTCAGGCCTTGATCTTTTCTTAAAAGGTACATCATGTACAATCTCTTCAAGATCGTCTCCCTAAACGACGTTTTAATTATACTTTCATTTGTACATGTTTCTTTCTAGTACCAAGCCATAATCGTAATCACTATAAATGTCAACTTCTTCTTCAGCCATTATATTTGTATTAAAAAAAAAAAAAAAGAAACAGAAAAAGATAGAAGTTGAATCTGAATCAAATCGGTCGTTAAAACAGGCCCAGTCATCCTAAAGAACGAAACAAAGCTCCCCAACTTCTCTCCTTAATTTAGAATAAACGCTAATTACTGTACTTCCACTCTCGATTTACCAGATGTTTGAAGTTTTTCCCACTTTTTTTGTATGATTTTGAATACTCGTGTCAGGGTAAATTGCCCAGAAAAAGGAGACTGACTTGGTCACATATTTGGAGCTAATTAGCCCAGCTGCTTGGAAATAAATTATCCAGTAATTTGATCAGCTTCTGGTCAAGATGATTCAATATGGCTCTACATATAAAGCTTATAAATAAATGTTATATTTTTTCAAGAAGGCATTTAATAGTTTAATATGAATGGCACCAAAAGCTTACAAGCTGTAAAATAAAGCTTACCGCTTTTATGCTTTATACATAACATATGATCTTAAGGCTATTTGTATATGAATCGATGTTCTTTTTACATGATTTCTTTACATTTGTATGAAATCGAGTGAGAGTTTATGGTTGTCGAAACGTTTGAAATGATTAAAAAAGGAAGCTTTTATTTTTACAATGATGGAATCAATGGAGAATGCGACAGAATTCTAATGTAATAAGCTGATCAAACTGTTACTATGTTAAAATCAAAGTATACACTAGAAGAGCAACACACAAAGAAACAATAAAAAATTTCATTTTATAACATAAATCATCTATCGGGGCAGAAAGGGTGTAGAGAGCTAAACATACAAAGACGAGTTCTACAGCTCATCGTAAACAAGTGCAATGAGAAGAGCAAACAGGCCGGAAAAAAGCATTTTGGTTTAATCTGATGAAAACACAGCATTGACATATGGAGTCATTGATATATGGAGCTATTAACAAATGTGTTTGAACAAAGACGTTGATAATAAAATATACGTCCTCTTAAAAACAATAGTACCTTTTCAGAAACATGAAGTTGAATATATTATTACTTTTGGCATCAATACCAATGTTATTTTTGAATAGAAACACAACTCTTTCTCACATATCAAATACTGGTATAAGATGAAACAATACAACACCGAGTTTACTTATCTAAAAAGCGTTATACGTCTTTCATCGTACCAGCCTCTAACAGATATTTCAATTATCTTCAAATCACAGCAACTTGCTATACGCTGACAATTAGTAAAACCTCGGAATTTTTCTATATCTTCGTTCCAATACACAGTAGTTGAAATAACTGTATCTTTGAAGAAATGTCTAAGTGGTTTTCTGCTTCTATGCCAAACGCATGGATTGTATGCCAAATTTTAAGTACCTTTTCTTGCTAGTTGTATCAAACCTTAACGCACATCTTTATTAATATAGGCTAAGCTTTATTCGCGTATATAAACCCATCTTCTTTTTCTTTATCACTTAATTTAAAGAAAAACTTTTATTGCATAACTCGGGCTAAAAACACAGTTACTTGAAAGCTGTAATAGTGACCGGGACTTTAATAACACCTTAATATCTTTATTTTGGAAGCTGATTAAAAGCTTTTCGCATTTGGATTAAGTCCTCAGAAGTATTCCGCGCGAAAGAAAGAGAAAGAAGCATATAGCTCCTAACCAGGGCATAATTTTTAAAAAAAAAAATGGCTTGGGCTCGGTGAGCTGATGAGCTAAGACATTTTTATTTTGAAACTCGAAGTGTTACACCAAAATAGCATAAAAGAGTCAGGATAAAAAAAAGTGTTTCATTTCTTACTAACGCCCATTCTACAAAATGCATGATGCTTTTCAAATTACTACTGTAGTAGATAAACTAAGTCGTATTGAGTCTATATTTGCACATGGTAAAAAAAAATTCTCCCGACTTGCTTTAATGTATTGTTAATCTATTTCAAAGGGGATAGACTGTTGATTGGTACTGGTTCTGGACAGCTACTTGAATATGACATTAAAGAACCATTAGGTAACAGTAGACTAAAAAAAAGACGTTTGATTTCCAGAAACTTATTTCGAAGTATAGTGGCTGATGATAATGAGGTACCTGAAGTGACACTTTCTAAAACGATCAAGACTTTTTCAAAACGACCCATTGAACAATTAGACATCATTAAAGAAATCGACGTTCTTGTTTCCCTTTCAGGTGAACATTGCATATATATGCACAATATAGAACTTGTAGCTAGAACGTGCCTTTATGAATAGATGGCCTGGTCAGTCTTCACGATCTCCATACGTTTGAGTTACGAATGGCACTTGGTAAAACTAAGGGAGCAAATTTATTTGCAGTACAGACCATGGTTGAAATGAGCCCCGAAGAAAAAATTCCTGTATTGACAACCAGACTGGCTGTGGCTGTTCGCAAAAAGTTACTCGTGTTTATATGGAAGGATACCCAATTTTGTGAGACCAAGGAGTTGAATATACCCGATCGTATCAAATCTATGGCCTGGGTTGAGGCTACTAAGATCTGTCTGGGGTTCATGTCAGAGTATTCCTTGATGGATGTTGAAGAAGGACAGCTAACAGAGCTTTTTGCTTTGGCAGGACCTGAAGTTGGGCCGATGGGTGCGTTGAATAATTTCTATAACAATATGTCGATTGGTTTGAGAGGTGGAAAACCGATGATTACAAAAATTCCTAATAATGAAATGTTGCTTGCTAGAGATCGTGAGTGCAGTTTAATCTTTCTGTAGTGAGTCTAACGATATTTTTTTTTTATTTATAATAGACATTAGTATCTTTTTGGGGTTAGATGGTAATCCGACAAGAAAAGTAGGAATTGAATGGTCAGGAACCCCTGAACAAATAGGTAGAGAGAGTATACAAGGAAATAGAGGACATTTCACTTAGTAAACATATAGGCTATTCGTATCCCTATGTGGTTGCTATTTTACCCAAGCATGTCGAAGTGCGTAACATTCAAACACTCACACTAGTACAACATATTGAACTTCCCAGCACACGATTTTTGAACCAAGGCAAACTTGTTTATGTTGCGAGTACATCACAAATTTATCGTTTGACCCCATATAGTTTCTCTTCACAGGCAAGGGGAAAAAAACAAAAGTTTCTGAATATATTGTTAATACACTTAAACAGATTGACCAATTAGTGGATAGACAAGAATACAAAGAAGCAGTGAGTTTATTGGATCAGATTGATGCTGTTCTTGTTCAAGACAAGGAAAAAAAGCTGATTAGCATCCGAACAGCGTATGCACACGACATGTTTCAGTATGGAGAGTACGATAAGGCACTTGACCTTTTCCAAGAACTTGACACACCGCCTGCAGAGGTAATAAGTCTGTACCCTGAAGTGATTTCAGGTCGGTTAGCCAAATGGACAGAGGAAGAGGAGGAAGATTTGGATGGGACAAGGAAGGAAGAAGAAAGACCTACTAGTCGAGCATCCAACAGAAGTAGAGCAACAACGGTTGCGAGTTCGATCAAAAGAGAACCTGTCGTCTTGGCTGGCGTTCATCTTCGAGATGCCGTTACCTATCTCATTCGATATTTGACCGACAAACGTCAAAAATTAGCAAGAAAGTTAAACGGTTCATCGGCTAAGTCTTCTACAGAAAGTGAATCAGTGGAAGATTTGGAAAAGGTCCTCCTAACTCAAGCTGCCTTAGTGGACACCACACTTTTGAAGTCTTACATGATGACAAGTGATGCACTTGTAGGCCCCCTTCTTCGTGTTCAGAATCATTGTGATGTGGAAGAGTGTGAAGCTATCTTGATGGATAAAAAGGTAAAACACGTTTTGTGTGTGTATATTTACAAGGAAATTTTAACTTGCTTTTTTTTATTAGAAATATAAAGAACTTGTAGATCTCTATAATTGCAAAGGAATGCACGGAAGAGCATTAGATTTGTTAGAAAAGTAATTTCTTTTAAAAAGTGGTTAAAAGGGCGAGATTTAATGTATTTGTGATTATAGGCTTGGGAATCAAACGGATGGCCCATTACGCGGTGTATCACCCACCATTCGATATTTGCAAAAATTAGGATTAGATCAGTTTGAACTCGTGCTAAAATATTCTTATTGGGTGCTTGAAAAGGACCCCAAAAATGGCATGGATGTAAGTAAATATATATATTTGCAAAAAGTTCACTCAAATCTATCTATTTATTTAGATATTCATTGACGATTTAGCAGAATCAGAAACTTTTCCGAGAGATGATGTTTTAAAGCATTTGGAATCTATCTCAAGCGATCTGGTTATACAATATCTAGAATATATTATTCAAGACCTACGAGACGAATCTCCAGAGTATCATGATAGACTCGTCTTTGCTTATCTTGACAAAATCAATTTCGATAAAAAACAAGAAGGTTTATCAAAGATTTTTGGTTTTCATAGACTACAAGTGCTTATTTTTGTATTTCAGATAGTGAAGAAAACACAAACAAGACACGATCTAGGCTTCTGTTATTTTTGACAGAGTCTTCTTTTTATAATGCAAGAAGAATGTTGACTCGACTTCCAGACGATGGTAAAAAAAAATTATTCATTGAAAGTGAGTCAAATAGATAACATTATGTATTTCGCTTAGATTTATATGAAGAACGCGCTGTTTTGCTAAGTCATATTGGGCAACACGATCAAGCTCTTGATATATATGTTTACAAGCTCAAAAACTACATTATGGCAGAAGAGTAAGTCCCCTCCCTACCATTTTTACATGATAAATTAAAAAAGATAAACTTTGATAGATACTGTACAAAGGTTTTCAGAGTAGATCCAAAGAGAGGCGAAGACATGTATTTGACGTTGCTAAGAGTCTATCTGAAACCAAGTAATCAACAAAAACCACTGATTGAGCCAGCATTAGATTTACTTGCCCACCACGGATCACATATTAATGCCAGTGAGGTTTTATCCATCTTGCCTCCAAGCATAGGAGTTCAAGGATTATTCCCGTTTTTTAAAAAATATATTCGCGCAACAAACAAAAACAGAAACATGAACTTGATTGTCAAGAATTTATTAAAGGCTGAGCAAATACAGGTAAAAAAGAAGAGAGAGAGAATTAATGTCCAAGTGAAAATGCAAACACCTTTCCTCTAGGTCGAAGAGCAATCAATGTACTACAGATCACGATCTGTGAAAATTACAGACGATCGTATGTGTCCTCAATGTAACAAACGAATTGGCAACAGGTAGGAAATATCTCAAACATTTGCTTTCTTAATCATTTATATAGTGTATTTGCTGTATTCCCTAATGGCGTTGTTGTTCATTATTCTTGCAAAGAAAAAATTGAACAGACACAGTGGAAACTTACTTAATAAAATCCGTGGCCCTTTTTTTTCTACAAACAGTAAAGAACATATGAATACCTCTTTTATTTTATTTTGATGGATTAGGTTGTAACAAGTGAGTTTAAAAGATCCAAAAACTTTTCACTCGTTTCGATTCGCCAGTTGGCCAGTGTTTTTCTTTGAGGGGAGCCTACTATGGCAGCAAATTGAACTACTTCTGTACCACCCATCTGAAGTATTTCTAATGAACGGAACATGTCTTCTCCCGTCTTACCATCGCTCACGCAAAGAATGTAATCTATGCATGAATTGTGTGATACTGATCTTTTGAGAACAATACCCTTGTTCACAAGACTCGGATGGACATCTAGACTTGTTCTATCTACCAAGTATTCAATGGGCAATTTGCCGACAAAATTTTGTTCCAAATGGTTTTGACATTCTTTGGCTTGAAAAGCTCTACAAAAGATCTGTTATTCAATAATCTTCATAGTTTTCTTTTTGCTCCCTCTTTACCCAAATTTTGGATCTGTCTTTTGGTAATGCCAAGCAATAGAGCATTTTCTTTCTTCGATGACACTTCCAGGTGTGCGTTCAGTATAGTATTCAAAAATTTCTTTGATGCCCTCCTTCCACGATAAATCAAGATTGTCTATCGTACTTGTCCATATTGAATCTTGTGGGTCTTTAATAAAACTTCCATGTTCCGCAGATAAACCAAGGTGTGGTATCTGACCTAAACATTGGTCAAGCCATTCCTTATATCATTTTTTATAGTAAGTCGTTGTTGTTTTTTTGTTTAAAAAAAATAGATATTGTACCTGTGTATGTCTCGAGATGACCCAAACTATGTTTTGAGGATCTTCACATAACCTCTTCAGCAGATTTATTGCTTTTTTGGAAGGTTTGACATCATTTGAATGACTGGAGACCAAAGCCCCCTAACAAACCAATGCGTATTTTTTAGATAAACTGATACTTTGGTGTATATGTCTCTTACGTCATAATCGAGAAAGAGAGCCCGCTTTCGACTGTTATCATACTCCACTTTGACCCGTGAAAAATCAAGTGCAAAGGCTGTACCCCAACTACTCTTTTGCGTATCCAATAGCCCTTTAACTAGAGAGCTTGCCCAAAAGTTAGCAGTATGTGATGTGACAAATTGATTTAATTGCTGTAAACAATAATTAACCAAAAAAAAAATAAGAATTATCCACTATTTATTTGCAGAATTACCTGGTATTTCAACTCCTTTTCTTCTTCACTTATCGACAAGCAGTCAGAGATTGCTTTGGCCACCTCTTTAAAGTTCCATGGATTCACGATTGTGGCCGAGCTCATACTTCTAGCTGTGCCCGTGAACTCAGATAAGATCAATGGGCTATAATGACCTTCTTGTGCGACAATATATTCAAAACTTGATGTGTTCATACCATCAATTACGGGTGTAACCAATCCGATATCGGCCACCTTCAAGAGCGCATAATATTCATCACGATCAATATGCTGGTTAAATAGATTTGCAGGTGTGAACTCGATAGATCCATATTTGCTGTTGATACGAGCTACAATCTCATTAACCTTCCCTTCCAATTCGGGAGTATGCAAGACCCCTGGAGCCGTCACCTGGAGCAAGACCACTTTATCTCGCCACTCTGGGTAATCCTCCAGAAATATCTCAAAGGCTTCTAGCTTTTGAATTACTCCCTTGATAGGATCCAGTTTGTCCCGACCAATAATCAGTTTCTTGCCTGCATATCTCTGCCGAATCGCCTTGGCCTTTGGCTCTACACCGCATCGTCGGCAGTAGTCTTTTGTTCTTTCCACGTCAATACCAATGGGGTAAATACCAATTTGGACAAGCGATCCATGACCTGTAATACCATAAGGAGTGTGTTCATATCCTAAAATACGTGTACAACAAGAGGTAAAATGTCGGGCATAATCGTAGGTCTGAAATCCAACGATGTTAGCACCCAAAATACCATGAAGGATCTCCTTGCGGCCTGTAAATATACGGAGATCTGCTTTAGTTGCTATACAAACTCCAATCGTGGCAAAAACTTACGAGGAAGACATCGAAATATCTCTGAGCTTGGGAAAGGAGTATGAATAAACAAACCTACACGCGCATTGGGAAGCTTTTCTCGGATCATTTGTGGTACAAGCATCAAATGATAATCATGCACCCAAACTTCAAATAGTTTTAGAGGTTATCTTGTATTTTTTTTTTCTAGTATTACCGATATCACCATCATTGTAATTCTTGATGACTTCTTCAGCAAAGATTTTGTTTACTCCGATGTATTTTTGCCAGAATGATACTTCATCTACAGTATCAGACCACATCGTATAGTGCATTAAAGGCCAAAGAACTTTGATTTGTTTTATTAAAAATAAAATAAAAACCCCTGAACTATTTTTATAAGCTCTTACCTTGTTTACTGTATCCTTCATAATGCCCGGAAGCTAACTCATCTTCGACAAAAATCGGAATCATATCATATTTTGCTAACAAAAGATCCCTTAAGCTTTCTCGCTCTTTCTCGTTGACATCATTCACATCAATTGGATCATTTTCATCTGTGACAATCGACCCTGTACTTCCGATATAAAGGGTTTCATAATCTTTTTTAAGAGAGTCAACAGCAGCATACATGGCTGAATGTCCTCGTCTCTGAGTAAGCCGCCAAATGTTGGTGCGACCGAGGGCAGTGATAGTGGATCGCCTTCGCTGAACGTGAGAAATAGGATTCGAATCTTCTTCTTCCTCGGCTGGTGTATGTGCAGGTGTTACTTCAGAATAAACATTAAACGGATTCCTTTGCAACTTGAGTTGCTTCAGTTTTTCAATAATGGATTGATTTGTATTTGAAATATCGAGCACGCAATTATAAGGTATTTGATTGATCACATTAATCACTTTTCCTTGGAATTTTGTTTCGTTTTCAGTTCCAAGAATAGTTTCTTTTATCTTGTTGACAAAATCAGCCATTTCAAATTTATTATATAAAAATAAAAGAAAAAACTGTGAGAAAATGAAATAAAAAACAAGTCTGAACCGGGAAAAAACAGAATCCCTTGTAACTGGTCTTGTATTCATGCAGTGCGCGCGCTGTCTTTTAAAATCAGAATGGCGTTTTGCTATCAAAAGTCTATCACATTAAATTACTCACCCTCTCCCAAACAAATTTTCTATATTTTCTAATACTCTAGTCAATATGCTTTTATTGTATAAATTATCACCGTTTTTGCTTTATGCATTATATATCAAACCGGTATCAAAAATCTGATAAACTCATTTTTCTACTTTCTTGAAAAGACAATACAAAAGATACAATGATAATAATATTAAGAAGGATGTTTCAAAGAACATTTTGATATGTTAACCTGAAAAGCCTTATGTGTTCATAATAAACATTCTTATTTTTGGTGTATCAGTTTTACATAGTCAACAATTGATTTATCATGAACGCAAAAAATTAAGATCAATTTCTATTGCTTGTATATGAAATGATGCTGTTTGATAGACATTTATTCTGGGCCAAGTATCGCGACATTCGTGTAGTGCGTTTGAAATCATTTATGCAGGGTATAAAAAAAAAGTGTCTTTTTTAACCTAATGGATTTAGCCTACTTTGAATTACTTGAATCAAAATCAGAACAACTATCCGAACAGTTGACGGATCATATTTTAAAGGTTCAACAACAGATGCAGAAAGTAAGAAAAAAGAAAGTGCAAAGTCATCATGATAAGCAATCTTGTAACTTAGATGTCTGCATCCACTGTTGAATTCCAAGGTGTTTACAGATCAACTGCTAAAAGTCTTTGTGACGATATTGAAGCAAGTACCAAGAAAACAGTCGAGTTAATTGCACATTGTGATGAACTGGACAAAGACTTGTCTCAGCTGAATGAACTTGCTCGACAAATGTAAATTATTTTTAAAGAAAAAAAAGGAGCTTCCACTAATGAGGTTTAGTAAATCTGTCGATAAAGCTTTAGATCAACTACAGAATGCATTGAAAATTGAATAAAACCAAATGTATAAATAAATGCACACAAACACAAGTACATGTTAGAATATCTGTATTCTTTTTTTGGTGGTGTCAAACAATTCGCTCATGACAAACACAGAATGTCTATAATGACACAATAATTCTTCGTTTTTTATTGCCTTTTTTATTTTACCTAGAATCACTTCATAAATCAACCCTGTTAAAAAAGCAACAAGGAATTTCCTTTTTGAAACTGCTTAAAATCGGCATTGATACGAATAGGATATGTGAACACATCTGAATCACGGAAGCCAGTCAAATACACATTAATTTCCACTGAATACTCCCAAATATACTTCATATTGAACGACTCGCACAAAGCACATAACCAGGTTGAGCGAAAAGTAACTTCGGGGTGATGTAATACTCACCAACGTTGGATCTCTTGCTTCAAATCCAACATTTTCAATTGACCAAATAACTAGGCAAATACATATTTTTATTGCAAAATTGGTGGAAAATTCCTAACAAAACAAATATTTTTTTTCTTGAGCAATGAAACACGGCAGGGTCGAAAAAAAAAAAAAAAAAAAAAAAAAAAAAAAAAAAAAAAACGCCTGTAGTGTTTTATTGGTTGTGATATTTACATGAATATTGGCAGTGGGCACGACAGATTAATACCGAAAAAAGATGACATCGTGAATATTTCCGTTTCAGTCAACATAACAGCTCAGAACTTGCTTAGAACATACAGTGACACTCGAATGGCTTGTTTTTTTTTTTTTTTTTTTTTTTTTTTTTTTTTTGCAAAAATATTGAATTACGCGACTAGCAATGTTTGGATGTTGTAAACTGTCTTCCTCCACCCCCCAAAAAAAAAGGGATGTAGAAACAGTCATATTTAATTGTCCATAGACTGGATAGCTCAAAGTAGAACACCTTCTTTGTCTTCTGTTTATGAAGAGACTAACCACATAATAGCAAATCAAAGCCAAGAAAATACGGGCCAAGATGGTATTGAAATTGATCCGATTGACCTTGGTGGTCAAAGAGGAATATCTCTTTTGTATTAATAAATGATAATATGCTTCCTTTCTTCTCCTTCTATATTTAATGGAGAAAACTGGATGTAAACAATAATGATAGATTTCTGATGTACAAGGAAATAAAAAAGTCAATGTACGGAAGATTTGTTTGGAATTCAAAATTATAAAACTATAAACAAAGTCGAAAATTAACAACAAATAAAGTCATCATTCCTATCAATTATTTTATTTTTTTCACCAGTAGTTTTGTTGTTGGTGTTGTTGGTGTTGTTGGTGTTGCTGTTGCTGTTGTTGGTGGTGATGGTGGTGTGGTTGATGGTGTGGTTGGTGGTGTGGTTGGTGGTGTGGTTGGTGGTGTGGTTGGTGACGATTGTGAGTGGAACAACGCAAACAAACTTGGCGTGAGGCGAAGTTTAAAAACCCGCATGCAGGATTGGAGCAGTACCAGTCACCTGGTCTAAATGTGGTTTGTACTGGTGGTCTAACGCCATAGCTACTTGGGCCAGGAGAAGGAGAACTGTATTGAGTGTTCCCAGTCTTGTAATTGCCACATCGTTTGCACTGTGTGCGGGAAGCATAGTTATGGAAGCTGCAAGATGGATTGCTACAAATCCAGTCTCCAGAAAAAGAAGTTGAATGTGGAGCATAAGATCCTACATGAGATGTTGGATTGGGGTTTTCTGCATTACATTTGAAACAACAACTTCTCGACGCAAAGTTATGAAACCCACAGTTGGAGCAATTCCAATCGCCTGGCCGTATTTTCCCACTCTTAGCTTGTAATGGGAAAGGGACCAACATATTACCCGCAGCATTCACCACCCTTGAAGAACTAGGAGATACCTCAATTGGTCGATCGCCTAAACAACGCCCATTCAAACCAAGTGCCTTCATCGAATCCATGTGTGTTTGGAAGAGTATAAATCCTGATATACTCGGCTTGCTGTGATCACCAGGTTGAACCATCCACATTGTTTTAGGTCTAAGTCCGTTGGAGGAAAACCAAGCTTCTAATTCACCTTGTGTCACTTCAAAAGGCAATCCTGCCAAATGAATCACTAAAGAACTTTCCTTTTTGAACTGCCTCAAATCAGCGTTGGTATCAATTGGATGTACAAATACATCTGAATGGCGGAAGCTAGTTAAATAACTTATAATGTTGATTGTAGTTAAACATGCATTAAGCCCCACTGAATACTCCCGAACCCACTTCACCTTAAACAAATCACACAATTCGCGTAACGAAGTTGAGCGAAAAATAACTTCAGGGTGATGTACTTGCCAACGTTGAATCTCTTGCTTCAAATCAAACATTTTGCAATAGGCCAGATAACTAGGCAAATCGATATTCTTATCGCGAGATTCTCGAGGCAATTGCATACGGAGAACCCATCCACCATGCGTAACAAAGCAAAAACTCTTTTCTTTCTCTTCAATGTTAGTTTGAATGTAATTGTCCAGTTCATCAATAGCAGCCTTCAAAGTTCCGGCATCTTTAAGTGATTCCCACTCTATACCCGTCACATCAGTACAAAAGGTCGTCAATAACGTACGTTCTGGTTTAACAAATATTTGATTTTTGTACAAAACTTTCAGCGTATGAGCATCAACTACGGCAAATGAAAGTTCTAGAAAGAAACGTTAGCTTACTACAAGAGTTTTTAAATTGTTTTACCAATAATTTCAGCGTTTTCTTTAGTTACTTGAACCGCTGCAGGATTAGTCGAATTTTCATCACAAGTCGCTTCCAAATGAAGAACAATCAAACGGTCGAAAGGGATCAATGTATCTGCAGGTGGTTGTGGACGTGAATCTTCGTTCTTGCTTCCAAATGAAGACTCTTCCTCAAATCTAATAAACGTCTGCTCATCTTCGCTCTTACTGTTTAACGATGACGTATCACATGTATTTGATGTTTGTTGATTTCCGTCTTCTCCTTGTTTAACAGTAGTGTTTTCGTTATTCTCCAAAGTAATTTTTTTGTGGAGTATTTCATCGTTTATGTCTTCTGATGCCTTCCGCTTGCGATCCAAACTTGTACATGAATCCATAATGTTTTTTTTTTTTTTTGTTTTTTTGTTTAAAAGAGATTTTAGAGTAAATTTCATTGAATAAAAAATATCGAATTTATAGTCAGAGTAGCAGTCACTTTTTCAGGGATCTCCTTATTGACATATTATTGGTCTTACACTTTGTTCAAGAGAAATATTAATTTTAGACAGATAATGTTAATACTTGCTTCAATGGATTTTTGGTTTAACAATTACTCTAAGCGCATTGTATATTGAACAGACAATACCTGTTTGGAAAGCTTACAGGGGAGTTTTTTTTTTGTAAAAAAATTGAATAGATTCTTTGTATTTTATTGCTATTATTACCGATATCTTTGGTATTTCGTATGTTTGGTATAATATCTTACGTATTAGATTATAATATTAGTATGTTTCTGTCTAAAGTATATTTTTGAATGTGCTCCGAAAATAGTGTATAGAGCGTACAACTAAGCCACCTAAAGTGACACATTGAACAATAAATCAGCGTTTGGTTTATTTGGATTTTGAGACGTACTATGGGCCTGATGACTGTTGGTGTTAATATATATCATTACAGTGTTCCTAAGTTAAAAGCAATACAAACATTCGTTTACTCTAAGGGGATATAAATTGGAATTCATACAAAGGAGGAAAATAAGAACAAGGGGAGGGGGTATAAAAGCTTAGATTTTTCCTTTTTCAAGATACTCTTTGAATCGAAATGATTTGTCCACTTTCAAAAATTCGTGTGTCAATAGATGTATGGCCGTAGGCCGTTGGATGGGATCACTGCAATGAGAGAGTTTAAGAAGCAAAGACGAGGTTTTGAACGTTTTAACTTACATGGTAAAACATTGTTTCAGAAAATCTTTTGCACAGTCTGATAAATGATCAGGTATGCTGGGTGTATTTAGTCTACCGAGCTAAAAAGAGAGTTAGAAGCACGCTCTATTCTATTTTTGGTGCGTATTACGTTGTATATAGCAGCTATTTGACTTAAAGATATCCATGGTCGTTGACCTGTAAGCAACTCTAAAACGGTGCATCCTAGACTCCAAATGTCTACTTTAGCACTGTAGGGCTCATTTTTCACCACTTCTGGCGCCATCCAATATACAGAGCCCCTTAAAGACATTCTTGAATTCTGGTCATAAACACCGTCGTAATCATTCTTTTTAGACAATCCAAAATCCGATATCTTGCATATACCATCCTCTTCAATCAAGATATTAGCTGCTTTTATATCCTAAGTACGATGCTTTAACAACACATATGATATACTTGAACCTACCCTATGTAATATTCGTCTAGAATGAAGATAAGCCAGTCCAGAGCATATTTGTTTTGTAAAGTAGCGTGTCAGCTTTTCATCAAACGCTCCGTGAACAGCTAATCGACTTGCAAGACTGCCACCCGAAACGTATTCTAAGAAGATATTGATCATACCTTCTGCTTCGTCTCTTCCATATCCCAGGTATTGCACAATATTTTCGTGATCGAGATCCCGTAACATCATAATTTCTTGATTCAGTGCATCCACCACATCTTGTTGACGTCTGTCACGCAAATCAGAAGCCGTCTTGGGTATTTCTACTTGCTTTACGGCAATGACTTCCCCCGTATCCAAATTAAATGCCAAGTAAACTCTGCCGAATGAGCCTTTGCCAATCAATTTACCACGAATCCATTGAATTGGCTTACTAGGTGTTTCGCTGTGAAATAAGCTCATTTGCTCACTCACAGAGGGCAACCTGGATTTAGCCTGAGAATTTGTCGGTTTGACTTCAACCACACGCTGATCCCAAAGCTTCGTGCTCTTTCGGCGCACTATTCTTTCGTTTGATGTTTTATATCTTCTGCTTGCTTCACGTGCCACAAGTCGTATAGATTTGGTTAGAGTACCACGTCGGTGAAGAGGGCTTGTATGATCTGTTTCTACAACCACTTCTTTGTCCAGATCTTGTTTATCAAAATAACTCTCCAAATTCTCAAATACCACCTCTGCTGGGGGTCGTTCTCCCCAAAAGTTCACCTGAGTCGATGGATCAGGAAACTGCTTCTTTGTTTGTTCATCAGACTCGGGTGTGATTGGACCGACATGGTCAAATGGGTGATGTGTGGGCGGAACAGCCCACAGAATGTTTTGATTTGTAGAATCGTCCAAGAAATGTGATTTTGTGGGCGAAGGTGGAAGAGAATTAGCGCTCGTCTTTTTCATATCATCTGGTGGAGTAGGGGGATCTGTGAGCTGTATACCAAGTGACGATCTTACAGGCCTTATAGCGGCTTTTCGACATAGAGGTGATTGCCTTGGACCTAATAAACCACTGTAATTGCGAGTGAGTATTTAACAGCAAGCCTTTTTTTTTTTCACCTTTGCCTCTTTGATGGTTCAAATGTGGGAGAGTCACCCAATTCGGGAGTGCTGAATGAGAAATATTTAAGCTGCTTGTTAGCAGGTTTAACAAATATTCTTTGAGATGCTGAATTATCAGCAGTAGAGCAAATAAATATAAGGTCCTGGGAATCAACAGGTATGTCTGCGTTATATATTAGAGATAGAGTACTTAAATTCATGTATTAGTTGTGTTTACTTGGATTTGATCCATTTTCATGGTAATACAGATAATTGTCTGGATTTCCTGGGTAGCACATTCGATTCAATATAAGCTGCTTAACTGTCAAAGGATCTCTTATGTTGGTTACATTAAGACCATACCAAGTTTCTTGATCTCCTGTAACTTGAATTCGATGTTCCTTGTAATAAAAGCTGAGTGAGACGACTTAACCCTTTTGCTTACCTTTTGTTGATTTGATTTTAGGGGAGGTTTCTTAGGTGAGTGATGCCAATAAGTAGACCAAAATCTTGATGATTTATCTGGAGTAACTTTACTAGCCTCATCTCCCGATTCATGCCGCACTGTACGCGGACTTGAGACCGGTCCATTCAGGGATGAAGCTGAGTTTTGTGCTGTGGTTGTCGATCTAAATGTGTTCTTAAATTTGTTGAATGCAGCTTTGGGCGAATAAGAAGAGTAATTCTTCCGAGTTGTGAATGGAACTGTAACCAAATGATCCGAGTTAGGTGATGGTGTTGGTGAAGGTGACGAAGAAGAGTATTCCTTAACGTGATCTGAAGAATGGAAGCGCGGTGATAAATTGGGACGATAATTATGCACGTTTGTGTTAATAGAGATCTTCAAATAGAATGTATAAATAAAACAAAAAGGTATTTCTTTTTTTGAATTACATTGATAGGAGCATTCAATGTAGATTGACTGTTGGGGATGAGTGAACGAATTTCGCTTAAAAGTCTCCGTCTTTCATAATAAGTTGTCATGGATCTATTCAGCTTGATGTTGTTATGGATATGAATTCGATAATATGTCTTAGTTACTCCTCCTTTATTACCTTGGTAAATATTCTACTAGTTCAGCCAGAGATATATTGATGAACTTTTCATGGCATATTCCATATTCTTAATATAAGTTAGTGATACAATAAAAACAAGTAATTTATATTGTATGGTGTTGTTGTTTTACTTTCAAATACACAGGCAAAGTGTCCCCATCCTCTTTCTTCTAACCACTTAGCTACATTTTCTTGATTCCAGTAATCTGCTTTGGTCATTGTACATAAAGTAAAAAAAAAAAAAAAAAAAAAAAAAAAAAAAAAAAAAAAAAAAAAAAACAAAAGGAAACAAAAACAATCAATTTATTGTGACTTAAAACCGCACAGCGCCAACGGTTTCTTCGGGGTAACTTCATCCTACCGGACACATTTTAAAATAGGACAATGCAATTTTATTGATTCTATTTTTTTTTTTTTTTTTTTTTTTTTTTTTTTTTTTTTTTTTTTACTTTGGCAACTTCTTATTGATTCCTCACGAGAGAGGGGCGATATATTTCCGGTTTTATTCAACACCGCACTGTTTGTTCTGTTGTGGTTCAAAAGCAAATAATGTCATGATGACTTCGTATAGTATTTTTATTTGTAATAATACAAAAAAAAAAAAAAAAGATTAAAAAAAGCAGTTTTAAACAACTTGGTATCTTCCGGCGCCACCAGTTCCTCCTCCACCTCTTCTTTCGGCCTCCAGTTGTGCTGTAGTAGCTTCAATCAAGACACGTCGAATTTCCATCTTAGCTTTATCAACAACCATTTCTGAATCACCTTCAATAAACAAGTACAGTTTACGTTCGCCGCCGGTAGGTTGCTTGCCAGTAGGAAAGAATGTACCTCTGGTTGTAATAGCTGCGCCGGTGACTTCTGTAATTTGTGATATTTGATCCTATTAAAAAAAATCAGTAATTCTATAATCAGAAGTATGTTTTTATTTACCTTATTAGTAACTCTCCATCTTGCCTTTTGAGGGTAGTCGTTAATAATGATTTCTTCTGTAAAAACGGGGCGTCCTTCCGTATCTTCACCAACCGTTTGACCACCCGTTTTAAGACCAGACATTTTATTGATACGTGCTGCTACAGCTGCGGCGGCTCCCTTGGCTGCTAGAGCTGCTGCACTAAGTTGTTCGTCGGCTCCCTTTCCTGCAGAAGCAGCATTAGCGGCAGCAGCAGCTGCTGCGGAAGCTGCTTGTCCGGCTATACTAGGTTCTGACGACTTGGCTGCTGAAGACGACTCATCTGCATTTATTTTAGCTGCACTTGTCTCTAAGTCTATCTCCTCATCATCTGAGTCTTCTTCGCCGTTGCCATAGGCCTTCTTCTGAATTTTCTTTACCAAATCACGATCCTTGTCCAAACGTTCGAGACCTTTACCACCAAAACCGGAACCGCTGGCTCGTTCTTTACCTTCTTTAACCTTGCTTTGGAAGCTGTCAGATAGCGCTTGTAAATCTGGGGGAATTGCTTGACCACTCATTCTGAGAGCTTTACAAATATCCATAGCATAACGATCTTGATCTGGTGTGATAAATGTGTAGGCTGTTCCTTTGTTTCCTGCACGACCTGTACGGCCAACACGATGGACATAATCTTCCATATGATTGGGACATTCATAGTTAATTACAACCTTGAGATTTTTAACATCCAAACCACGAGCAGCAACAGATGTTGCAATTAAAATATTGGTGATACCTGATTTAAAGTCGTATATAGTGCTATCTCTGTCAGCTTGATCCTAAGGAAGCGGTTTAAAAATAGTACTTCAAATAAATAACTTACTTTGCCACCATGTAAGGACTGACATGGATAACCTCTTCTCATCAAATCTCGGAGCAGATTATCTGCTGACTCATGACGATCAACAAAGATAATGGCGCTTGCAGTGTCTTCGCCCTCTTCATGGAAGAGTTTACCCAGGATTTCCAAAAGCCTTACAAACTTTGTGTTGTCTTCTCTTACTTCTACAATTTGATCAACGTCGTCACAGACAATGCTTCGGCCACCCACAGTAACTTCTAAGGGCTTTTTGAGTACTTTACGTGCCAATGCTTCCATTTGACGAGGGAATGTAGCAGAAAATAAAACAGTTTGCTTGTTGGGCCTAACATTGTTGACAATCTTCATTACTTGAGGTTCAAATCCCATATCAAACATACGGTCTGCTTCATCCATAACCATATATGTAACTCGTCGAAGATTGGTCACCCGGCCGGAATTAGCACAAAGAAGGTCGATCATGCGTCCAGGAGTGCATACAATAATCTCGCAGCCTCTTTTTAAATCTGCAATCTGATCTTTAATGGGACTTCCACCGTAAGCACACACAGCCTATGAAGAGAAAAAGAGAAATTATGAGTACAAAACATTTTTCATAGACTGCTTACCCTGAGATTTAACACTTTCAAGAAGGGTTTACATTCCTTATGAATTTGCGTAGCTAATTCACGTGTAGGTGTCATAATAACTCCAATAGGCCCTTCACCTGCTTCCAATGGTCGCTGATCTTTAATATGACGGAACATGGGCAGCAAAAAGGCAATTGTTTTTCCTGAGCCAGTTTTGGCAACACCGATCACATCTCGGCCGTTCATGATGGCAGGTATAGCTTGTGCTTGAATTGACGTAGGTTTATCATACTTCAGCTTACGAATAACTTCCAAACATCCCACAGGAAGACCACAGTGCGTCCACTTTGTAATAGGCTTGGGGCACTTAACGCCTCGAATCTTGATACCATCTAATTCAATTCGAAGCAGATCTGCCTGGTCTGATGTCATTTCTCTCAGCTCAGGAGGCTCAATATAGAAATCTTTTCTGAATTCTTCATACTCCATCTTTGAGTGATCAACTGGCGCAATATCCTTTCGCTTAACTTTTTTAGCCGCATAACTAAAAAAAAAGGGGGGGGGACATATTAGCCTCAGATAAACTTAAAATATGCTCAAATCTTACGCGATAATATCTTCAGGGTCGCTACCAATATCGTCTTCTTCGTCTTTATTGTTTTTATCCTCGGTTGGTTGATCGTCAATATCCATAAGGTTACTTCCTTTATTAATGCTATTATATTTTTCGAAACGTTTTTTATCTTCTTCAATGATTTTCTTGGCTTCCTCGTTTACGTCCAACATATATGCCTCCAAGGGATCCATATCTACATCCTTCATCGCTGTATCTCGACTTTCTTCTGAAACAGATGTTGGCTTTTTAATGATATCTTTTTTTTGTGTTATTTTCTTGGGAGCATTGTTTGCATTATTTTTCTTTAATCCAAAGCCCATCATCATAGTCTTTTTTGGTTTTGCTGAAAAATTGGTTGCAGCAAACCCACTTCGGGGTTTAACTCCAAGCAAAGGTTCGTCCTTTTCATCGGTTTGGTTTTTTTGTAAAGGTTTGAATGTCCTTTCTTCCTCATCCGAATCGTTTACAGATTCGTCGTCAACATCCATGTCTTCACCTTCAGATTCGGTGTCGTCTTCCAAGCTCCACTTCTTGCCGGTATCAGTATTTACTTCCTCTTCCCCCTCCTCTACCGGCTCGACTTCATTTTTCTCTTCATTTTCATCTTGTTCTTCTTTAGCTGCTGCTTCGGCTGCTGCTTTTTTGATAGCAGCAAATTGCTCCAGAAGTTGAGGCTCATCGGCCTCTAGTTTAGGCTCTTCTTGGGGTTCTTCTTTTTTAGGTGTTTGTTTTTCGAATTCTTCCTTCTTGGCTGTTTCTTTTCCAAGCATCTCTACTTCGGGTTGCTTTCCTTGAATTTTCTCTTCATTTGCTTCAGTTTCTCCTTTTCCTGCGGCAGCAGTTTTCTTTTCGTTCTCTTCTAAGCGTTTAGCAATCTCACGCTCTTCTTTCCATTTTTTCACACGTTCTTGTTTTCGACGTAAAGCCTCTTCGCGGTCAACAACACCGTTGTTTGTTGAAGTTGAACTAGGCGTAGCGGATACATCTTCCTTCTATTAGTTTTAAGACGGACACTAGTTAGTTCTTTTTTTTTTTTTTTTGGGAGGTTCGAATTATAAAATTGTATGCTTACTGGTGTTGATTCTTGTTTTTCAAAAGAAGACTTTTCTACAGCATGATTTCTTGATGTTGGCTCACGTGAACGTGGTCTTTTATCGTTTATACTTACATATTCGTTTCGATGTCGTGAAGATGAGTATGATCTATCGTCGTAACGATCATCGTATCGTGAAGAACGGTGATGAGAAGAACGATGAGATCTATATCGGTCGTGGTCTCTGCTGCGACTTCGGTGAGAGTATTTTGTCCTTTTACTGTTTAAAGGTGAAGGTGACCTGCGTTTACTTCTAGAGCGATAAGATGCCATTTAGTTTTTTTTTTTAATAAAAAAAAAAGAATTTAAAAAAAAAAAAAAAAAAAAAACAAAACAAAGCAGGCGTCAACAAGCTTAAAAAAAAAAGTTGGATGTTTTATTTTCCGATGAACCAATTACAGAACTTCTTTAAACATCCCTACTGTATTTTCAGATAGATTTCTTTGCTTTTCGTTATTAACTCGAACTGAATTCGTCAAAATTTGATTTTGATGAAATAAAGTTCTGAAAATGACGAAAAGTAAGTCTGATTTTGAACGGATCCATTTCGAGTTGATGACAAAAAGCAAAATAATGCTACGAAATTTATCTAGGAATACAGTACTGGATTAAAAATTAAAACTACTTCTTAATTGTAAGCGAAGATAGGGATAATAGCGATTGTTTAAAGATTTCACCAACTATAAAGCGAATCAAAGGGAAACAATAAAGTGTCCTGCTGAAAAACCAATATATTTTTAGACAATTGTTTGTCAAATAAATTTATTGTACATGAAAATAGCCAGCAAGGAAAGAGGAGGGGGGTATACTATCTCACATATTTTTTGAGAAAGGGGTGGTAAAGCACCTGTCTTAAAGGAAGTCGATCTCCAGACTTATACTGTATTAACTTTCTTATAAGATCTTCGGCCTCTTTGCTAACAAAGTCTGGTATTTTTAAGTCCACATTACTAATGCGAAGGTAGGTTTGCTCATGAACTTCTGATTCTGGGATATCTGCTAAAACTTCAAATGGAGGGCTCCCCACTATCATCTCATATAAGAGAATTCCTAAAGACCAAATATCTATACTTTCATCGTGGTCCCTGCCTTCTACCATTTCTGGTGGTAAATAATCCAAAGTGCCACATAGGGTTTGTCTCCTTTTACTGTATATAAAATGTAATTTTAGTGATAAAGCAAAGTATACATGCATAATAACCATTTGCTTACTCTATAACTCGCGTTTTTACTGACCATCCAAAATCCGAAATTTTCAAATTGCCTTGACCATCTAGTAGTAAGTTTTCTGGTTTTAAGTCGCGGTGAATTACATTTCTGCTGTGAAGATAAATCAACGCTTGTGTTAGTTGAGTTGCGTACTAGAAGAAATTGAAAGACGTTGATTGAATGATTTTATGTGCACTTTTGCTTGTACCTTTGCCACTATCGGTTCTTCAAATCGTCTATTACGTTGAATTGAATAGAATAATTCACCTTTCGCTGCATATTCTAAAATAAAATATAGGCTAACATTATCATAAAAAAAGCCAAACAACCTGAGAATGTTCGGATGTCTATACACAAACATAATGCGATTAATTATTCCCCCTTTTTTTTTTTTTTAATCGTCACTAATCAATCAGACACTAACCCTAAACTCATCTGAATGGCGATCTCTCTCTCAACTTGTTTTTGTGTTTTTGATAAAACTATTTCAGATTTAAGCAAGATTTTCAATGCCACAACAATTCCGCTCCTTTTTTCTCTTGCAAGATAAACTTGTCCAAATTTACCTTGGCCAAGACAAGGCCCGATCTCAAAATCATTTAAGGTCCATTTTGTGTTAGGCACTTTTTCCCTACAGATTGCGTTCAAAATGAGAATCAAAAAGACATTACACAAAAGCTTTAGTAACTCACTTTAAGATCTTTAAGAGATTTTTGGATCGATCGTCTTTTGATTGACATTCTGATGCCTCTTCAGTAATTATAGGTGAATCTTTGTTTTTTCTGCCATTTTCAAAAGTAGAACTTTCTGTAAGAATCTTTTTTTAAAAAAAAAAATTAGCAGGAATTTTCGGGGGGGGGGAGCTTTTTAATTCCTAAAACCTTTTGAGAAAGTGTGTGAGATCTGGTTTGCATGAAGGTAAAGACGAAGAAAAAGTCAAGCTCTTAAAATGTTTGCTGTGACACAAAGTCACAGCATGAGGGATAATTATTCGCGTGTCTGAGTGTTTTTAAAGCCCGAAGTCTCTTTTTTGTGATTCTTTAACTTTCGCTGTTTTTTTTTTTTTTTTTTTTTTTTTACGTAAAATTTGTATCGACAATTTTGATAATTTAATTCCTTTGACTTTACTCTTGACAATCGATTACGTACCAATATCGTCGAAAGTAAGTATATCAGCTGGCCTGATAATAAAAATACTATCCATGGCAAAGTAACGATTTTTCATTTCTGGACACTTGTCTATTTCATCAAAAGCGGTTTTAAAAAAAAAAGCTAAGATAATGTCCTGTCACTAATTAAGAACTGTTAAATTCAGCATCGACATTAGGTTTTCTTCTTTTAATAAGCTTTAGATTTTATCTCTTGCTCTTGCCTCTTTCCGATTTTGTCAAGAAATCTCAAAAATTATAATTTTTTACGAGCAAATTCGAGTTTTCAGGACCTTTGTTGGTATAATTGTTGGTATAGTTTCTTTTAAGAGTCTAGTTGTATAAGACTGAGTTGTGAACAAAGTATCAAGTAGCTGATATAAGTTCAAAATAAAGAGTATATTGTTCGATTGAGTGACCACTAGATCTTGTAAAGAAAATCAATCTTGGTTGTGTTGATAAAGTAAAAAAAAAAAAAAAAAAAAGATAAAGATAATAAAGAGATAATAAAAAGATAATAAAGAGGATAACAATGAAGAATATTGGCTTCAAGGGACTTGGCTTTACAGTATTTGGAATAAAATCAGACAATAAGGATATTTATTCAAAGCTAATTAAAGTAAAAATAAAGATAAAAAAAAGTAAAAAGTCAGTTCGATTGTAAAAGCTGAAAAGTTGATCGAGTATTTATAGTTTTAAGGCCGAGTTCAAATTGGTTGTAGTCTTGGTTCGGTAACAGTTGTTTGAGTACAATCTTTCTATACTATTCAAAAATTGACCTTCCTCGCATGAGTCAGTGTTGTAATCTTCGGGCTAATATCCATTGTCGTCATTGTAAAAAGTCTTGTAGTAGGGTTTGAGTAGTTTACGACAGATAAAGTAAAAATAAAGAGTTACAATAAAGGTGTATTGGCTTCAAGGGACTTGTCAATCCTTATAGTGAAGGTCTTAAAAGGGTTTTTTATAAAAAAAAAAAATAGAAAAAAGAAACTTGTATTTTATTTGGATTAAGAATATGAGGGTTGTTAAGTAAAGGAATAAGTGAATTGTAAGTTAGTTCCAAAAATTTAAAATAATTGTGTTTTTGTGTTTTTCTTCTTTTGTCATTTTTTTTATAAGTTTTTTCAAAAAATATAACTCAATTTCCGATCTTCTTATAACAAAATAAGTGGTGTGAACGCTACATCATTGGCAAAATTTGCACGAAGCACTCAAAAAATCGGCAAAGCAATAACAAAAAGGCTCAGAAACATGTATTTTCTGCATGGAACGGGGTCTTAATCCCGCATCAGAAACACGGACCATGTTAAACAACATCATCACCATTTTCTCGCTGCAGTGCAATACACACTTCGAGTGAGCGACATTCATTTATAACCACAGATGCACAATAGTACAAATACAGAAAATTTGAACGTGACTGTTAGTGTTGTAATCAAATCATATTAGTTTAATTTTTTGTCGGAGATAAAAAATTATCCAATTAAATGTCGAATTTTGCGCGCGGCTTACTGTAATGCCGAGTGGCTTGAGTAAAATGATCGGAGACAACCTTTGAAAGACCCTGCATTAAACTAACAGTTGTCCCATTTTCAATTCTTTACCCAAAAAGAAAAAAAAAATGACCACCAGCTTAAATCTCTACCGCCAATTATTAAGAGAAGTCAACAAACAAGTAAATTGTCTCATATTAGAAACTTTGGTTATTAAAATTTAACAGTACACTAAAGGTGCAAACAATCCCATGTTTGCTAAAGAATTAAAAACAATCTATCGCAACAATCAACACATTACCGATGCTTCAAAAATTACTTTATTGAACAACCATGCTGAAAACACATTGACCTTTTTAGCAAGCACTCGAAAGCACAAGGTATGCATATAAAATTGAGCATATAAACAAAAGTAACACCCTTTATTTTTTTAGGAACTTCGTGAATTGTATTCAGCCATCGTTTTTGAACAAAAGAAAAAGATTGAGCTTTCAGCTAACAGAGTCGGATTGAATTTGCCCAAAGAATACAACCCTGACAGCCCACAACCACTCAATTAAAGATAAAGAAGAAGAAAAAAGAGATTTGTATAAAGTAATAAAAACAGGTACACTTTTAAAATTGTGCAGTTTTACTCTGAACGAGATTAGTCACAGGCTCTTCTTTTTTGTAAATTTCTCTGATAAGAAATCCGGCAACATCAACATCCTTTATAATGAAACGTTAGATTATCAATAAAAAAAGGATTTTTTTTTTTACCTGCCAATACGACATGTGGACACTTAAAGCACTGATATACGCGTTTTCTAACAATCCTTCTTGTAAACAGAAATCGACTCTTCCTGTCGGATTTAGCAATTCCAACTTGGCTGCACTTTTTGATTCGGCCTTGGAAGCTATCACTTCAGGATTACTTTGAGAACGCTGCTTCAGAGACACTTCACTAGAAAGACCTAGATTGCGCATGAACAAACTACTAGTAATATTTGATTTAAAGGATTCAAACATGGCTCCTGCTTTGCTAGCAATATCATTTCCTACAATAAATCCAGCATCCACTACACTTTTCAACCCACCCTTGATATATGGAATAGCCATCGGTTTCAACTTGGCGCCATAGTGGCGTACAACTAGAGGCTCCAATCGATAGGCTACAGGATCAGATTTATGAAAAATGTTGTAGATATTATCTGCTGCTGGGTATACAAATGATACAAGAGAAGACGACTTGTTTGAAGAAGATATATTTGCATTGCTTTGCATTTTATGAGTATCTAATGTCTTACGGGAAACCATTTTATGGTTTCGAAGGAGCATGATCATACCAAGAGGGGATCCCACCGCAAAGAAATTTTTTATGGGAAAATCTAAAGTGACAGTAGGTTTCTTTTCAGTCAGTACAGCAAGAGTTTCATTGTTAGGCTTCATGTTTGGCGCAAAGGGTTGAACTGATAAAATATCAAATGCCAGCATTGACTAAAGGGCAGTTTAATGAATTTATACCACAATAAGATTTTGTACGTTACCCCCAATGAATGTCCCAGGATTGATACTTGTCCATTATTTTTTAAAAAGTATGGATTTCTTTCAACAAAGGATTTGTACACTCGGTTGATTTCCCTAGTAACAATTTGGATCATTTGATCATGGTACCTACTTGTAAGGTACATTGGAACTAAAAACATGCATGAGAATATCTGCTTGAAATATCAAATAACTTTTTTTTTTTTTTTACTGTCCAAAAACACGTCAGAAACAAGAGTTCTTATATTGGGTGCTCCGTCCAAGGTTATTTCGTCTATTGTCGGGCAACCATCATCAGTGTTATCAGAAGATAGCCCCAAATCAGATTCATTGTCAGCCTCAGCCTCATCATCTACACCAAAAATGATACTGTTTCTCCATAAGATAGGAAGCACCTGGATACCATTTGGACAGTCTAATGATTTAACACCTGATAATGCAATTGGCCAAGTGGATTTCATAGTCTTTCGAAGTAAATTGACATCTTTACAGCTTTAATGTGAGTATTCACATAACAATTAGAGTATAAAAACTCACCATGTACAAAGTTTTGTCCTAACCGTTCAGACATTCGTTGTCCAATTCTTTTGTTTTAGAAAATAATGGTTAGCAAAGTATAGCTTTTTTTTTTTTTTACAACTCTTACCCATGAATGACAAATACAATATGATCAACGCATCTAACATCTTCTTCGCTTTCTTCATTTTCGTAGTCTTCAGCTTCTTGCTCTATCATTTGCTTATCATTTAACTCTCTTCTTTTCTGAGGATTTTTTACAGTCTCAAATTCTTCTTGTAAAGATGATTCTTCTTTATTCCCATCCTTTTCTTTAACTTCATTCTTCTTATCTGCTTGCTTTTTTTCTTTATTGACTTCCCTATAACCACGAATCAATCTTTTACCACCGAGGATTTGGTGGTTTGTCAACACTTCGAGAAAGTTCTTTGCGATGTTTGCGCCTGGGGTATCACTAAAGTGAATTTTGAAAGTTGTTAAATAAAGGCTTTTTTTTTTGCCACTCACTCTAATAACCAGGCATGTGTTAAACCTGTATAGACAACATATTGTCCCAGATAAGGGCCTAATAGATATTCCTTTTCTTCAATATACTCTTCAATTTCAGGTTTCTTGACAGTATCGCCGTTTGCATTTTCAGAATCACACTTATCTTTTGTTTTCTTCTCATCTTCTGGTTTGACAGCAAACTTTTGATAGGGTTTGTATTTCCTATAAATGATAATTAACTCAAAATTAGATACAAGATGAGCTTTTTTTTTTTTTTTTTGAGGGGAGAGGGGGAGATTTACAGATAGCCGTTTTCAATTTGTTTGGACATTTTTTCTTCACAAGGTACCCAGGTTCCATCCACTTGTACAAACCAAATAGCTCTTCTTACTTCAAAAATCGGACCCTCCCAATACACAGGACTAATCTCTCTTTTAGATATATTCACTTCAAACAAATAATCTTCATTTACAGGAACGCTTTGACTGTTTGTCTGAAATGCCTTTTCTAAAGCTGTATTATCACGTTTTGAAAAAGGCACCCAACATTTGGGTGATGTAGGTGGTATATCTATGCCAAATCTTTTTTTCTTTCTCACTGCTATAGGATCTATAATAGGATTATCAATCGCATGAAACCTAGTTTTACCGTCAGAACCAAAAAAAAAAAAAAAAAAAAAAAAAATGCACAACACCTCCTTTGTTTGGAGAGAGAAAAGAAAAGAAAAAAAAAAGTTTGTAAACATGAACATGTACCTACCATTGGGCATCTAGTGGTGGCGGTGGTTGTGAGATCTCAAGTAATTCAGGAGTTTTCTTCATTTGTTGAAGAAAAATAAATAAAGAGAGAACAAGAGAAAAAAGGGGATGGAATCGGAGACAGAACTTGAAAATATTTAAGACGATCTGGAAAGTTTATGAAATGAATTATGATATCAAACCGTCTTTTTGTTCTACTATAAAGTATATTTTATTTCATCTTTATTCGAAATTATTTCAATGTTTGCTTATGATATTTTTTTTTTTTTTTAAAAAAAAAAAAAAAAACACGAAATTTTCACATGTTATTACTGCTTGTACAAGATAAAACCAAAAATAAGCTTTTTTTTTTATACATGGCAGATTAAAATTGATAAAATAACAAGATTACAATAATGTCTCGAAATTAGTCTTGTATGTCATAAACTCTCAAATACCAAATAAATTTGAGCTGGTTGTTCGAAACACTCAGGAAATTGCTTAAAAAAAAAAAAAAAAACGCTTATATCACTATGGAAAATGAAATACTGGATATCTCCGAAAAATGTCTAAATATCTCATCTCCAAAAATGGCCCATTTTTAGCTAATCAGTAATTAGCTAATTAGTAATTTTTCATAGATTTGCAGTAATTCAAAAATAGTTTTTTTTTGTAGATTTTCTTAGATATTCAGTAATTCAAAATAGATATTCAGTAGTTTATTGCAGTTATTCAGTAATTTATTGTAGCTATTCAGCAGTTTATTGCAGCTATTGAATTGTTTATTGCAGCTATTCAGTAATTCAAAATAATTGTTTGATAGCTCTTTCTATGATTTGATTTTCACTTTGCAAGCGCCAAATTCGGAGGAATTATGAATCAAATGAAGTAGAATTTTATTTATTTGGATTTTAAAAAGAGAGTATAAAAAGAGACACTTTTACTGTTTAGTTCATTTATTATAGTTTTTTTTTTTAAAAAAAAATGGACTAATCTTCTTCTTCACCTAAAATAAAGCAGTTATTATCAGTTTTTCATCAATATCTGTAAACGTTTTAATTGCTTACCATCATCCATGTCACCACAGACGTCTACCAATACACGAAAATTCTTTTCTGTTATTTCATCATCCGATTCTTCCAAGTCTTCTTCATCTTCAGCCCCTTCTGTATTGAATGAGCCTAACAAAGTTCTTCATTATTATATTTTAAGAAGTGTATAA